>JAQFYC010006836.1:0-11502 GCA_034694165.1 Tomocerus mixtus
GTCAAGCAATCTTTTGAACGAAGGAACTTTTTCATGAAAATAGTCTAATGTATTTAGAGTGGAGAATCCTCCTTAATACCCCTAACAATAAATGTCTAGCTAGGACAGACAGTATTATTATTCTAAAATATTGTAAACATTAAAAATTATACAGTTTACTTTCAGATCTCTTCGATTAGAAAAACTTTTCTCCTTTCACTATTTCACAGAATTATTTGTATATTTTTTAGATATTATCATGGCATCTTATATATTCATTTCTCCATACATTGACATGCATTGTATTATTAAAATAAAAACTACTGTTTATCAATTTTGAGCAGAAAATATGTCGTCTTTTTGAAGTCAACCCAAAAAATAGAGTTTAAAAAAAGTATTTGACGGAGTCAGAGCCTTTAACATTAATTAAAATATACTGAATATTTGCATTGTGTAATAAAAACTAATTTTTATTGCAATAAAAAACTTTAAAACTAATTCTTTTATTTAAAATTTCTCTTGAACATATATTTCTTCACTCAAATAATACCCAACCTGACCCTCTAAACAAATGGAGAGGGTTGTGGTCGGGGGGTTGTGTTGACAGCTCTATCCCCCCATGAATAATATTTTTTTAACCTAAAAATCAATAATTCCAGGTAAATTCCATTCTCAGAAAAATCTAACTGTGGTCGGCCGGTTTGGTTGGTTGGTTGCTTACTGCTGATATGCTATTGTGTGCTAGCATTTGTTGACGGACTGATCTGTGCAAAAATGGGATTCCCATTCTCACTCTCACCACACAAACACACTCGAATCACAAACTGTTCACATGTATGATGCAGAACAGAACTCTGACTTGATCTTGTGCTGATGCTGCTGCCTAATAAACAACATTTTAGAATTACGATTAGTGAGACTTGCTTCTTTTGTTTTGGTAGTGAACTGAGGTTGAAGTTGAAGTCGCTTTGAGATTTCGCGATCACGCCATACACAAAATGTCTAATGTTGATGCACCTTCATTTATCGTTCGTACATCCTTAAGTATTCTTTACTTCTCACTGCTTTTACTTACCTAATTGATACCTACTGCTTACTGCCTACTCATTTTTTTGGTTATCTAAATACCTAAACAAGTAAAGAAATGTTATACCACACCAACACGCCGTAATTTATTTATTACATCTGTATTATGCAAATGAGTAGAAAAAAATCTGTATACATTTTTAACCTGTCACTATATGGAAAACCGTACTATAAGAAAACATATTATAAGATACATTGCTAATTTGTTGATAATGGTTAGCAATATCTGCACGCATGGTTTAATTTAATTTTGCGTTCGTTGGATATTTAAAACTTAGATACACTATTGTGTTTCATGTAGATGACATTTTCACAATTTTTTATCATAATTACCTATGCATTTATATGCATTATCTAACATGTATTACACAAAATAGGAATTTATTACAATGTGTTTGCATTTATTGGTCAGCGAACAAAAATAAATAGCTTTTATTCAGCAAAAGTTTTTATATATCTGCACATACAATATATGTACACAGAAACGAAATTAAAATCGTATGATCAAGTTTTAACTGACATTTTAGCAAAAAATGCTACCGTCACAGGAAACAGTAATTAACAATGTGGCTGCTTTGTGATATTGTAATTGTTATACGGATACATATATGTATAAATGTAAAAAAATATGTATGCGCAAACGAAATTCTGAAAACTATTAGTGCATAATTTATCCTAAATTTACTTAATTTTTACCAATCTATTTACTATTGTACTTTTATCCTTAAATACAATGATAAAGCAAAGTATGGATTTTAAATTTTTTTAGTATTCAGTAAAAAAGGAGTAAATAAAGTATTAAAAAGCTGTGCCTTGTTTCCTATGGCCTGACCTGGTGCAACTTGCTAGACAAAAAGGCGTCTCTGATCTCTGAGCTGAGCGTGAGTCAGCGTCCATTTAAGTATTACATAGATGTTGTTCCTTCAGTACACGACGGAGTAGTAATACTATATCTATCTACCTTATACTACATGTACTATGTAGTATGTGTAAACTATAAACATATTATGTGACATTTAACTTTTGAGAAGATAGATAGATTGTAAAAAACAGGACAGATGTTTTCATGACAGATGTACAGATAGCTACAAATTACCATTTCCCAAACCTATATAATTTACATTCAAAATACATTTAATTGTCTAGGTAAGTTATGGTAACTAATTAGTAGTATGTAAAGTATGTACGTACATAATATATGTGAGAATGCGTGTATTAAGATTTTTTTTACAGTTTTTCACCTTAGCTAATTAACAGACACTGTAATTGTCAATGACGTGACTAATCAGTTGAACTCCAATTAGAATATTTTGAAAATACATTTATTAGTAGTTGCTTGAGACAAAGTTGTTTCCTACTATTGGTTTTTACATAGTTGGTTAAATATATACGTAACGTTTGTCCTTAAAATTAGTTAAGCTAAAACGTGGACCTTTTAATACTTTATCTCTTTTCTGTAACTCTTTTCTGTATCATAAAATTTGCGACATTTCCAAAGTTACCACATGATTTCCAAGTTTTCCTATCATCTAGTATGTTTCCTAATATGATAAAAGTTACATACATGGGCATAACAGGAATTAAAAATTACATCATAAGATTATTCCCTGTCTATAGTATATTAAACATTAAGCTTATTTAATCTTGTGTATGTGGGCGAGTGCATGTAAATGACATCAATTCGCAAAAAATTAACGGCAAATGTGCAAAACAAGCATGGGTTTATTTATCAGTGCGGCGGAATTAAAAAGTGAACATTTATATAAGTTAATATTGCACATTTTTTACACAATTACACATATATTTCATTAGTATATATATATATTAGGAGTAGCCTTTTAAATAACCTATCTTGTTTCCAAGTTCATGGTGTAACATGATCTTAGTATGTGACCGTGGAAATTTAATTTAATATCTAAGGCATATTGGTATTTTAGGAACATTTTTATGCCAATTCTGTAATATAGTTTAATTATATCCAAACTATTGCATTCTTAGTCAGTTAATCCAGTAATTAGCTATGAGCACAGCCAGATTAGTACCCTCAAGTAAAAAATGTCTTGATAGCAATTTATGAATAAATCTTTGTTGAGCTAAAATTGGATATGATAAAGTAAATCCTAAACATACGGCAAATTTTTTCGAAGTATTATAAGGGGATGACCAAATAGAGAGTCTGAACCTGAACTGGAATTAGCATTTTTTATTGGGAGAAAAATGTCCAGTGTCCAGAATATAATATGCACGTGCACTTTATGTCTTATGTACTTACTTAAGTATAAGCTTCTAGCTTTTAATACGTGTAGCGTGTAATATGCATATAAAAGTCTTAAGTAATGTATTATGCCGTTTATTTATTACTGCTGACGAAAAGTAAGTACTTGCTGTATACAAATACAAGTGTGTTTAATTAATTGAGTCTAATTCTTCTAAAGAAAATGGAGCCTACGCAGTTAGATAGCAGAGTATCTTATTGCCATATATTTTATGTATGTATTTATAAGGTGAAAACATGTTTTTATTATATTCTAGTCTAGTCGTTATTCTATTTGAACGAGTTTATATCATCAGACAATATTAATTCTATAGGTAATAGTAATCTGTTATTTTTACAATTGTATCTAATTACGCCTACAAATGAATCTTTTTCCAGTTGTTTCATTATCGTGAAATATATTAATTAAGTTTTAAGTATCTATATATGTAGGTATCTGTTCAACAATTGCCGAACAATCATTTCCTATAGCTATTGTATTTTTCCATTTATGAGAATTTCTAATATTCGTTTTGTTTTAGATCTTAGAATTTTTCCATTTAAACTGAACAGAACAGTCTAAAATCCGTTTTATTTGTATACAGGGAAATTCCATTATGCCGAAATCCCTATTAATTTTGTTTTTAAGTACTCTACTTCTTCAGCAGCTTTATTATTCTTAATATTCTCATTCCGTATAAGTAACCCTATACATATTTGCAATATTTTTATTATGTCCTCTCAATTATATATAATAATAATAATACTAGTATTTAGCATGGATATTCCGTGTCTAGTAAATCTTTCAACTTAGGAGTTGTCAAGGTAGAATGAGTCATCATTTATTTTAAGTAGATTACAAATATTATGAAAGCCAGTACTAACTTTTGCACAAGTATCTAATGTGTAGCAATACAAGCAGTAGGTACAAAGTTTACATCAAGTTATCATTTGCAACTGATAGATAGATGAGACGTTATGGGAATTGGCAATCGAACTTACAAGATACTACAATGTAGCTCCTTTTCTTGTGGATGTGTGCATGTCCTACACCACCCAGTCAGAGACCTACCAGCAGATAATATTGATGTGTAGCGAGGAACTTGGTAAACTTTGGAACTGTGAACATTTATATTTTGCACATTTGGCTGTGGCAAAGGAAAGATTACATTGTAAATCAATCTGCAGCTTTTATTTTTAAATTAGTTATGTCAGCCATCACATAGTAAAGGCAAAGATCTAAAATTGGAATACAAATTGCAAAAATAAATAATAACAGGCATGAACCAGTACTAGTACTTTAATTATTGAGCATAAATAGAATAAACCAGTTTTTTGTGTACTATTTGTACATAATGTAATATGTAGGGTTCTGTACCGGATTATTCGTACTTTGGACAAAAATCAGATTTGATTAGCTTGACTGGCAGACCTACTACATCACCAGAAATGAAGTCTGTATCGGTTTTTTCCTTTTCAACCCCATCATTGTAACCTTTTTTTGCCTACAGGAAACTATATCATTTAATTTTGAGAAATTCATTACCAAAGTCAAATCACAATGATGCGCAATACGCAGGTAGCGAACATTTCTCTAACATTAAAGTTTATTTTTACTATAATATTTGCCACACATTCTACAAACATTACATAAGTATGCAAATTCTTAACAATCTCTTACTAATCGTTTAAATTAAATCAATACTTACCTATAAATCAATGCATTTATTTTGCAAGCATGAAGAACGGTCATTTCAAACATAAAATAAAGAGTACAGCAATATTAAAGCTCAAAAGTAAATTAAAGCTCAATATATAAGTTTGAAGTAACCTAACACCAAAATTAAAGTACAGAAGTTATTAATTTTGTAATTGTAAAGAATCAATGCAACATAAAATATATTTTTACATGGCTCGCATACTATTTAACAACAAACAAAGAATTCTGTAATATGAACTCATTCAATACTCACATTACAAACATGGATTAAGTACTACGTAATATTATGGACACTATATGGTATAGATAAAGCCAAAAAATATTGTAATGACAGGAATGAGCAAATAATCAACAATAAGTCACATACTCTTAAAGCACTTATTCCTTTCCATTTATACAAATAATTGATAGATATAATATAAAATACAAACAAACAAATGTTCTCATAGTACGACAATAATACATTTAAAATGAATTTTATAGCACTGTAAGGACAACAAGTAATTAAATCATTAGCAAGACTACAAAATCTACGAGGATCAACAGTTATTTCATATAGTAAATACTAAAGCACACCTTTCATAATTAACAAAAAGTACACAGAGAGGGTATTTTGTTCACAATTAATCTTGTTCTACTTAAAATATGATCGGATTTTAATATTTTAATAAAACCTGTCTCTGCAGCAAACTCAGCATCGTCTTGTTAATACTAGACTCAGTATAATTTTAGTGTGCAAGGGGCAAGGGCACAAATTGGTTCATTACTTCATCATTAAATTTAGAATATAATGTGTAGTTGTGTATGTATTCGCTAATATACGAACACACAATATGCAATTGTAACAATGCAATAGCTACTTACTTAAACAAAGATATTTACTACTGCATTTCTTTTAAGGACTAATTATTAATTAACATATTATATTTAGTTATCTTAAAACTATCAGATCAATACATGTAATTGCAATTGGAATACATTGGCAATGGTACGGTTCAGCAAGGCCATACATTTGTCTTCTTACGCTGGCAAGTCCCCGCATTTTCCCTGAGAGGTGAGAAACACTTAAGAATATATTGCATTCATGTCATTTTCAATTTTGTTTTCGCAAGAGAATACAGCAGATGAAAAATAGAATTGAGCCTGCAATTAAAAATGAGAAAATCAATTAAAAATTACTTCCTGTACTTAAATTCATTACATAATAGCTAACAATCTGTAATGTAGGTAGCTAAGTATGTACATCAGTTATGGCTACACGTAAAATATTATACATACATCTTATATCCATAGCTAGGTATTGATTGTACACAAGCTTATATACATCAACTTTAATCACGTATAATTATATGGACTCTGAGAATACCTGATAACTTCATAATCATTTATGACAACATTTTCTAAAATAAATACGTATCTACACACCTAGCTGTATAGTAAAGGATATTTCTGCACACCTGTTGTGATCTATGGGCACGGCAGCCATGCAAGATGCAAGGTGTGTTGTGTGAGTGAACTGGCACGAGTACAATGAAATACAATATAATTAAAATCCTCTTCGCGATGTGTACATTCCCTTTAAATCTCATTTTAACAGAGCAAGTATTTACCTCTACTTATTTGTACAATATTTGTGGCACACAAGGAAATAAGAAGTGAGCTTGAGCGCCTTAAGAATTTTGCATGAATTCTAAATTGCACTAAAAGTATAAAATCAAAGTCAGAGATCTGTATCATAAAACAAAACCCAAAAATGCAGATGATTTTTACAGACACTGGCATACTATGTGCATAAATGCTTAAGTATTTCGTATTTTTATACCACATGCATACAGATAAATACAAATAGGTACTCTGACTGTACTACAGATATATATATACTAGAAATACAAATACAATAACGATGGACAATAAATTACACCTACGCAAAATAGAGAGCATAATAGAGATATAACAGAACAGGGCTAGAGCAAAGCACACCTCGATTTAGTTATCAATGTCAGAGAAAAATTCCAAACGTGTTTCGTGTAACTAAATGCTTGTTAAGCTAAGCATTTCAGTTTAGACTTTTAGGTGCGTATCTGCATCTTTGTGAGAAACACGCTGTCTCTTTATCTTTTGCTTGTTGGAGTATTGGAGTAGGACCAGAGAGAAGTCCAACATTTCAGCATTAGCATTGACCTCCCTATTTTAACGGATGGTAGTAAAAAACGACAGCAGAAGAGGACTCTTGAAAATTTGCACATTGTTGTTATTCCATTCTCTATTCTATACAAATAGAGAAAATGCGATGCAAGGAACAACTCTGGTTTAAATTGTTTAAATCTGAATACAAGATCTAGGCAGATGGCTAAAGAATAAAGAAACTAACAAAATTGTATTTTACTACATCCGCATGTATGCATGGGCTTGCTTGGACGGAAAATAATTGTGATCTGTCAATGGGCCCAACCTTTTGTTGCTGGTAACCTCTCAACCTTTCTCATCGATATATTTACTTCATCTTATACATAGTGAGCCAATTCAAGAACGATCTGCATTCTGCATCTATATATCTTCACTTCAACTCAACGCTACTTAAGTATATTGAAAACATCCTAAGGGAATTAGGCTTACATTGGTCCTAGTTAAATATTCAGACTCTCTTTAAGATATCGTACCTATAGTACAAAGTGTAGCAAAACTATTTTTTGCATGCATGTATGCACAATGTACAAAAAAATGTGTAGCTATTTGTATGATATACTGTTAAGGTAGGTGTGTGCACCAGACGCCATTTATAATAAGATTAAATATTTAAAAATGTATTTTATTTCTGCACATGTAAATGTTTTTGTGTTTTTGCATTGAAGAATGAACTATAAATAACAATAACAATAAGCGTAAAATATGATTTCTGGTCGTTGTCAAAGAATAATTTTTATAAAGATTGTCATCTTCTATAATGGAATTATGAACTATTAGTGTACCATAAGCATAAATTACTGTTTTATTACATTACCAATCTACTTACTTTACGCTACAAAGTAATAAATTTAAGAATTTATGCTCATTGTTATGATTTTTTTAGAAAAAAGGCAAAATTATTTAAATGGCATGGTAGCTTAATGTTCGTAATGTAAATTGTATATATTATTTAGGTATGAAGGAATAGAGGAGTCTTACTTGTGAGAAGAGCACCGGGATAGACAATGGTGATGGCAGTGCGGTAATCCGTGAGGTTTGACAACGGATCCACCACAATTGGCAAATTACCGCCGACGTTATTAATGATGAATAGAGCTACTCCAAGGGCAGTTGAGCGCAACTTTACTGGCACCAACTCAACCAGAATGGCAAACATCACTCCAAACCACATCTCCGCTGAAAAACAAAGATTTTCAAATGAATTATTGCTCTTTTTACTGAAATGTCCATACGTACTATGTATCCATTAGTTAACAAACACTCGGCATCGGCATTCCTTTTAAAAAGTCATGAAGTAAATTTATTTATTACAATTTCCATAAGGAAATGAAGCAATTAGTTAAATTAACTATATCATAATCATAATAAACCCCACTTACATAAAAAATCAATTTTCTTACATAAATACCAAAATAATAGACCCATATATGATAGCTTCATATATTAGTAATTCACGTACATATTAGGCTACGAATTTTGAATAACGATATTTTAAATATAGTTTGACAAAAGAAAACTAAATGATGAGCCCACGCTAACTTTTTAAGTTGAGTTCTCGCTTTTGGTAATAATGAGGCAATAAAGATCACTTTTGACATAAATTATCAACAGATTTACATTACATTACAAATAATTTGACATCCGAATAAAAATTAATTTATTAGAGAAGTGAAGATACAATTGTAATGATACATCTTGTTGCATGCATTTTATTACTCGCAGATCAAGATCATAAGAAATGACATATTTACGTCCGCGAAATACTTTGAGCAGTTTATTTAAATTTTATTATATTGTTTGGCTAGACGGGGTCATCAACGAATCTTCTCTTCGTTTACCACCCATAATACATATTATGTCTATTGCAATAAACTGTATGATTTATTCGAATTTTACATTTAAATGATTCAACACAAGATACGCTTATTATGGAGTTGAACACATTAAATTTATTTTCTATACAGCTTCAGTGTACTGTAGGTACCTTTATTTAGATCATTTGGCAGTTATATACGAAGCCGCTTTAAGTGAGTGATAAATTGGTCTTGTGGCAATTAACTATAACACATTTCTTACTTTATAAAGCTGAACTATTATATTTGCAAAGTTTGTTTAAATAAAACTGTAAATTAGTTGCAATTTAAATTATTTATTTAAGAAATATGTATCATGAAATGAATATTTACTAACCCGCAAGATATCCAATACAAAGGGAGATGAAGGCTAATGGCGGGGACAAATATAGAAGTCCAAAGGTGAACGGGGTCGCCAGAAGCTAATAAAAAAATGTTAAATTAGAAAACAAGGCAAGAAACTCGAAATACAAGCTATGAATATTTATTTCGCAATAAACGCAATTAGTACTTGTTTAAGTACAAAAATAACTATTACTAATGTGGAAAGACAGATATTTTTAATGTGCATACATTCGAAAGACACAGACACGCACGTAGGGCAAGGTGTACTATTTATATTGACTATAGATCTGTATGTATATTGTATTATAGTTATGTACTACTGTTAATGGGATCGTCACTTGCATATGGATATGAATAGTGTGTGTTTTGTGTATTATGTATCCATTTAATATCATAACCCGACCGACAACCTACACGTCATGCAAAATCCTTATAATATAACAACAATCCATAAATTTAACCGAAAAGTTGGCATCTTCAGAAAATAATATTTTATGACTACATAACCATAAGGACAACATTTCCTTCTCCTTATCCTATACTACATATTAGTGATAGAAGTTTATTAGTAACGACAGGTCTCTTTAATCTTCTAGTTTTTATCTGTTCCATTAAATCATGAGTATCTTTCTCTAATCTTTATTGATCAGGGTGAGTTATCTTCTTCATATTGCTAAATTAGAAAACCCACCTATAGTTCATTGTTTATTTATTATGCTGCACACCACAACAGGTACATGACACTATATACATAGTATGTGCACTCCAATATACCAAGATAAATAAAGACTCTTCTATGAAGGAAGAAGATAAAATCATCTGCTAAAATACATGGGAATAGGAACTGTAGACTTTAAAGTTCATCTGCAATATTTGTATTCATATCCTAGTTATCTGCATTATAAGGCAAATCTAACATTTATATGCAATACTTACCTAACACTACTGGTGGGAAAATCTCTGCACAATGCCTTGCAGTAAATTTGTGGACATTGAATGACCTATGAACTTTAGCAAGCGTCTATGTACACTAATACATACATCTTTGCTCCTACACATTCATGCAAATTTTCAGTGCGTCTAATAATTTTCATACGACATGTTTCTGAATAAACCCTCAAGATATATATCTGTAATACGCTTAATGTAAGAAAATATTGTAAACGGAAGCAAGAGATTAATTTGTATAGGCAATGCAAAATTTCCTTACAAAATCACATCATTTCTACTTTCTAAGATTAGTTACTATATACTACAGTCTGGTTAATTTAAGTCCCACTTTATGTCAATTATTAACTTAATATTAGAATGACATTAAGTGTCAAATTACTAATACAAGATACATTGACTTGAAATTTAGTTTCCACGTTTTCCATGCTAAATAGATAGAGTTAAAGAACGCATTGCTACAGTCGCACAGCTTGTGCACTTTATTAGTTTAGGTACAGACTGCATGGGAGACATAAAAGTCGTTTTTTCCTTCCTCATTGCCCTATAGCGTAGTATTTAATAGTAGCAATATATTATGTGATTTGAATGTGACATTGAGAATGGCGATAGTTTATTGAGACGAACCTGACTTCCAGCCAGAACGACAGCCCTTGCAGAAATTCCAAGTCGAGTCACCAATCTGTCTGAAACATAGCCACCAATGGCTGCCCCCGCTGCACCACCCCCAATAGATATTCCAGTCAGCCACCATCCTGCGTCATAATCCGGGTAGTACGTTTGAAAATACAACGCTGAGTTGTATCCCCAACAGAATCCAGCTGTTAAGAGATAATTCTGCGGTTAATGCATCGAAGAACTACGATATTTATATGTATCTATAAAATCACATATAAATCAGATGTATTGACAGTTTACACTAAAGGTTCGTTTTCATAGTGGAATTGGGATCGGAGAACCTTTAATCACAAAAATACATTTCATCTGCTTACGTACATATTACATATAACTATTTACAAAGAACTGTATCATGCATGGCTTGTCCAATACCAAAAAAAATGGAATGTGTTGGAAAGTATGAATATGCTGACTTTGTGTGAAAGATACTATATATACAGCATGACATTTGT
>JAQFYC010006837.1:0-11500 GCA_034694165.1 Tomocerus mixtus
TGCTTATGAAAAACAAAGAGGCAAGGGGCATTTTTCAAACTGATCTAAAAATAGATCTATGGGCCTTAATGAGTTAAGTATGGTCGGAGGAGGCCTTATACAGTAGTATATGAGATATGAGTTCATATACAATTCCCACAGCATGTTACATTTCAATATATAGTAATACGTAGCAAATGTTAAGTAAGTAAATAGTAATGCATTGCATTGTGTTGGGTCTGTTGAGAGCCGGCTTGAGTATCTTTAAAGCCGGCACTTGGAGAGCATTAGAGTTGACATTGACCTTGAGTAATATGCAATTAGGTGACATTGAAAACATTTCGTTTCCATTCATTTGATTACCCTTGTACATAGTACATACATACATATATTTGTAAAAAGAGAGCAAAAAGCAATGTAATGCCCATAATGTCTGTCTGCATGTCCAGTGCAAGGTTAATATTGGACTCTTTACTATTGAAGGACTCCATGCAGGCAAACAAAAAATTAAGTTAAAAAGACACTCTGTACTCTATTGCTCAGAGTCATTTTCAGCTACAATATTGCACTTGCTTGTATACCTTCGTACTAAACACAGTTGAGTAATGATCTGTTAGTAGGTTTATTACAATACATAATCCAAAAGAAAATGTAATATGTTTCCATTTATGAGTGTCAATTACTATTATCCATGGAAGCTTGACTACTTAAGAAAATATAATCAATTAACGTCTACCGATAATTAGCTACGATTTTAATTTAGTAAAACTACTCATATTACATAAGATGTAATAGTTCCATCGTAAAGTTAGTTACATACTACAATCAGGTCTAGCATGTATATATTCATCTAGTTGACATTGACATTTTTTCAGATGCATTATATTTTGTGTATTCCGATTCCAAACTCAACTGTTGTATAATTTACTCGTACAAGTGCATTAAACTTATGCGTCAAGGAGCATAGTAGAATTAAGTAAAACTTTATGATGAGCTAAGACTGTGACAGACTAATTATTACACTAATAATGTACAAAATACCAACCATTGATACATAAAGATGGTGTCGAATCGTAATGGTCATTTATATATGAACAATGAACATATCAGTATCTTAAGTAGATGCTTAATTCTGATTTAATATTGTCTTAAAGCAATAATTTTAGTGCACTAATAAAATTACGATTACCTTATATTATATATATCTATGTACTATGTATTCTTTATAACACAATTACATCGGTCACTTGATCGTGAGACATTGTAATATAGGAATTAAAATAGAATAGGAGACAGTCGCCTTAATTTCATTGCATTGGTAGGTGTCCTATGTAAATATAATTAACTATTCTAAATTGGTTGGGTTAGTTGCATCCGGATGTGATTAGGTAGCAAAAGACTATTAAAGATAACCTAATAGTATTTTGGAATAGTCCAGGTAATTGGACCTTTGCCAACTTGCACTCAAAAAGGTGAAAATCTAACCTGGGTCACTCTTTATAATTCATACACAATTATTTTGAGGGTAAACTAAACAAAGTTCTAATGACGACATAAGTAAGTAGGTGAGTATCCTAACTAACTAAGTTATACATTTGGGCCAAATAGATAGACGTTAACTTCTATCACATGCAAAATTTGATGTCTAAAGTCATCTATACCGAAACAGTTGTCATTCTTCATATAACATTAGTATTCATTTATTTATCGCATATCGTAATACTTGGATTGTTGTACATAATATTGACTTATAAGAGGAATTTTTGGTTTAGCAATCTGATAATCACAGACGTTTCACTTGAAGCACTTATTTAGGTTATTATTACGCTCTTGTATGATAGCTAACTCAACATTTTATTAATTGCGTTTTATTAGTCTTTAAACAATATAGTTAGGAATATTATGACTGGCTTAAAAATATTTCACTTCTTACCCCCATTAGTGTTACTACTTAAAGTACTACATCGTACGACTTGACTACTAACATAAATTATTACTGCAAAACAAAAACAATATTATAATTAATTTTTTAATTAAAACATATTTAAATATTTAACATTAAAGTTTTGATAATCCTTAAACATGTTATGTGACTTAGCAGTAATAGTTAATAACGTAAACTTAAATAACTACCACTAGATCTAAGACGTATTGAAACCGAATGGCAAAAAATCTTTCGAAAACACAACCACTTTCACAACTAAAAATTACATCGTCCTTTCTAACAAAATGTCCAGTTCAAGCCAGGTGACACACAACAATTATATTTTAGAGAACGCCGAAAGCAATCTATTTAGTGCCACAAACTAATTTCTGTAAAAGAAATAATGAAAGATTACAACAAACATTTGCAAAAGCAAATTAAAATATATGACTGGCGACACAAAAACCTTACTGAATTAATACATTCCTAACAGGGAATAAATGTATTGGAAAAACATTAATATTGAAGATGATAGTGTTATTAGTTATAATTACTTAAAACTAAATTTGTACTTGTATATAATGGTAATTAGGTTGTTGTCTTATTAGCAGCACATATTTTATAAATGTATAAATATGATTACTGTAGCGTCCATATAGTGAGTACATAAGATTCTATAGTTTTTCAAGTTGATCATCTTACAAACATCTTAACGATAAGTCAAGGCGTCCTTGTGGAAAAAATTAAAATTGTTACCAAGTAGTGTTTTCTGTTTAGAAGTAGTTTCCAGACTATAATACCAACGAGCGATAGCAGGATATTTGTTTAGCATTTCATTGCTAATTACAAATATATCTTTAACGGCATAGAAAACTTGTATGTCGTTTTCCTTCGGTTGATCCCTAGAACAATTGTGTTTATTTTAAATAAGTAATAAAGAAAGCCACCGAAATTATACACTTTTTGTATATTTATACAGTAAAATTATTATAAAAGGTATAAAAAGAGTTACCCATCTATAAAAACTTTGTCCAACAGGAAACTCTCCAGTAATTCCAGTCCTTCCGGAGTTTGTAAGTTTGCAAATGTATTTAAAAATCCCCAGTACTCCGTCCAAGGGATGTCCAATTCTTTGGCGTATTTCCTACCGAGCCGTTCCAAACCTTTCACACTATCTTCCATCCGTAAGTTCATATCTGTTAGAGACTGGAAACTGATTGATTTAGGTGGCGTATATGGAAAAACCAAATCTTTGGGCGAATAGAGTTCATTTCCTGGAAAAGACAATGGAGATGTGTTCCCCTCATCGCGTGTAGGCAAACACAGTAGCAATGGAGTACTTAACGACTTAAATGTCTTAGAAATCTTGCGTCCCGAACTTTCCTTCAGCAACCGATGAAATTCTATGGCTTTCTCTTTGCTCATCGGTCCTGCATATGAAGAAATATTAGTTTCTTCACTTGTTCTTGATAATGGAAGGAGAGATTGGTTTAACGGCGGTAATATTTCTTCCTAGAAATAACAATCGAATGTTAGAAATATATTTCACAAACTACACAAAATATATCACAGGAAAATACAATTTGATCTTATTGTCTGTTTATAGAACCGGTAAATTGGAGAAAATGCCACGAATAATTTTTGGAAGTTTCCTCCCAAATGATCGCCAGTTTCCATACATTCCAACATGAGGAGCACTAGTTCCAACGTCTCTCCAAATTGGAACAACGTAGACTTTATTCAACAGCTCGATTACCTCATTTCGCTTTTCTTCACGATTTTCTTCACATCGAGTACATGCTTCCTGTTTGTTCAAAATAGATATGAAATTAGTTATTTTTTAAATATATCAGAAATTTTGCACTAAAAGAAAACATTGGGTTGCGGTTACATCAGCAGGAGTTCGGTCTTTTTGATTTTTGGGCTCCAAATCGCACAGAGGATGGGAGATTAACAATTTCAACACATCCATTGAATAAAATTTTGCAGCAAAATGAAGAGGAGTTTCCAATAAGTATTTGTCCGGTGTGTTTAAATATGATATGTTTAAAATTTTGCACCTTTCCCTGTGAATAAGAAAATTAATGTAAATTATTTAATCATTACTTCTAAATGTCTTATTATTATTATGAAATTATTATGAAATGTCAGAATATCACGCAAATACACTTGGAAATCAAAATGTTCTATAATGCCTACAACAGCAATGTTATTTTACCTGCTTATTATCGGATTGTCGTTCGGATTGAGTTGTTCATAGAACGAAATGTCTGATATCTTTTTCAAAACACATTCGGCAGCTTTCAAATAGTTACATTTAGCTGCAACGTGAAGCGCATTTTGTTTTGTACCTACGTGGACGGCTGGGGCGATATCACAGTCTGTGCACAGAATTCTTGGATTTTTTTCCAGCAGCTGTTCAACATCTGCTATGTTTGTGTGCCCTGGCCGAGAAAAATAGTTATTTAAAGATGCCAGTTCTTGCGGCGTTGGAGTTGGGAAATCTTCCTTATCAGATTCTTCTTTACGACTTCGGAGAAATCGTCCTGTAAATTGTAGATACAAAAATTAAATTATTATAGTAGAGTAGGTTTGCAAACTATGGCTTTGGCTATGAATTCATCCACATTAAACTCACCATTTATACTTGACTGAACCTTCTTTGCAGACCGAAATTCAGAGTGAATAGGAGAGCTTATGTACTTAACGGCATCTTCGTGTTTGCTAAATTGGGCAAAACGGGCATGAATATTTCGTTGCAGAATGGGTTGCAACTCCTTTAAACTGCTGAATACAAACGATTTGTCTATTGAAGAAAAGTAAAATAAAGTTATGATCATTTAAAAATATATGTCAGTATTAAGTATTAAAATTCTTAGTTTCTGCTCACAGCTAAACAATTAATGTTTTGCATAAAGGCCACCAAGGTGGCCTATGAGGGGAAACCTGAGTCATAAATGCAAAGTTCCTTCTACCTTCGCTAGAATAGAAATACAATGCAATCCAAAAATACAGCGCGGAACGTGATGAGTAAGCATACATAATAGTAAATGTTGTGTTATGATGTAAGTACAACCAAAGTTATAATTTTCTTTTATTAAGGAGGGGTTACTTATATTGGATGCAATGACAAAACTCTGAAGTAGCCTAATAATTTGTTATTTTAGTGTAACATTTATAATGCAGAGTATGCAATGTAATACTCTAGTTCCACGTATGAAATACTCGTTAACATACTTACTGTAAAATTTATATTTCACAAAATTTAATTCGTTATATTATATCGTACGCCCAATTGCAATATACATTGCAGACTTTTGTACATCTTGTTTAGATATATTTAAAATAATTTTGTTTCTGAATGTTATAATAAACTTGTTAGCATCGTTTTGCTATGTTTAACACACTTGTAAACTTAAGTTAATCCAACTTTCATTGCCGTACGACATTTAACCGTTAAATTGAAATGCAACCCCTTCTTAATAAATATTAATTATAGATGTGTTGGTGCTCAATACTCAAGTTAATTAAGCCTACATTAATGTATTTTGTATTTGTAGCGAAGGTAGAAGGAACTTTGCATTTATGACTCAGGTTCCCCCTCATAGGCCCCCTTGGTGGCCTTTATGCAAAACAATAATTATATATATAAACAGAAAAAGCACTTACCATGCGTTAATTCGGTATCCTCCTCCGGAATTGCAAGAGAGAAATACAAGGAATCTGGTCTTTCCACAGGTGCTCCCATTATCAATTGTTACAGGTGATGGATGATGAAACTCAATTAACTGCAACTGCAACAATTAATCTAATATTTATGATCGCAAAAAGTTATTCTCTATGTATAATATGTCATATGTTGATGGACTGTACTATAGCTTAGATTGGTCTTGTTCTTGTATAACTTGTAGATCAAATAACTTACGATATACACTTGACAGCTGACGTTAACAAAGTCCAAATACTTCAATTACCAACAATTACTTGAAATGAAAACATTGTAAACAATAACTAAGCAAGCTGTTATTATTGTATTGTTTGTGTGTATTTGGTTTGGTAACTGTCACATTTTTATTTTTTACCAACTGCTAATCTGACAAAGTTTAATTCGACCGCGCGCTCCCGGAAAATTCAAGGAATGCAAAAAATAGTAGGCGTTGAACTGAAGCCCGAATTTCCGACAAATCTTTTTAGGGGCAACGATAATCAAAACCCACCACTCCGATTCGGATGAACATTATGGTGTACAAACATAATTTATTTTCATTGCTATTTAAAGTGAATAAAGTTCTACAACTTGGGCTGGCATTCTGGCATCCGACAAATCTTATTAATAGACAAAGTCATCTCATGTCTGTTTGAAATACTAATGCTAAATAAATACTAAAACTATTTTAATTATCTTATCTTAGACGCTTCTAGATATATATATTTATTTGCATTTATGTGTTGGACTGTTGTACGAGTATCAATATTATGAATGGTATTTGGTAATTTTGCCGTTGTAGTAGGAGATTAAACAATTATTATTAAAATTGCATAATTTAATTGTATTCTGTATTCCGACTTACATAAACAAATAGATATACAGCGTATAAGTGTACTTTAAGAATCATGAATATAAAATCTGCAACTACAGTGACTACAGACTGTATCTAACTTACAATATTGATTTTATTCGAATTTGCAAGAACTTGAACAATATAACTCCTTGCAAAATATTTTCAATCACGACAGAAGGAAATATAGATTTGACGGCGTGTCATTCATTTATTTGTTGACTATCTTCATCTTCCGCATTTTCCAACTTTTTTTTTAAATGTGTAAAATATGCATTTGGAGCCGATATAGAAGAATTGTTCTCAAGTACAATCTCTTTGAGACGCTCGCTATCAATTAATAATTTCTCTTCTACAGGGTCCCTTTTCCTCTTCTTATGAATATCGTAGATATGTGATGTTAAATAATGCTTCGAAGGGAATCGCTTTCCACATTCACTGCACATAAAATTCTTTCCCGTTGAATGAAGGTCCTCCATATGTCGCTTCAGTTTCTTTTTATTGTGAAAATCTTTTTGGCAAATCTGACACACAAACGGCCGGTCCCCAGTGTGCAGTCGCATGTGGGTTTTTAAATCAGAATTTGCAACATACGATTTTTCACACTGATTGCACGAAAATGGCTTTTCATTCGTATGACGCATTAAAATGTGCCCATCTAATACACTCTTAGAAATTGTTGCAAAGTCACAGACCGGGCACTTATTATTGCACTTGCTCTTCTCGTGAACGCTTGCAATATGACGTTTCAAGCTTACGCTTGAACAACAAATTATTCCACATGCTTTACATTTCAGCTCTTCACTTTGTTCATGTTCTTTCTTTTGATGATTTACCATGTCCGATTTCATTTGAAATGACTTCGAACATATTTCGCACATGAAATTCCTGCAATAAAAATTGAACAATTTTGTAAATATTATATACTTTTTGTATTTTATCTGGCATTGTATTATGCTATAGTGCTATAGGTATTCGCATGCATCGAGAGAATTAGTTTTTAGAAATCCTGGCCAATGGTAGATTTAAAAATAATTATAACTGTAACGTAATTGATTAACTGTTGTTAATTGTGACACGGGATAATTTTGCCTATTCTTTTCAAAATCTTAACTCTAACCTTAGTTTTTTATGTACAAGCTCGAAATGGAGTTTCATGCGATTGTTGTTCAAAAACTTTTTTGAGCATTCCGGACATTGGAGCTTATCTTCAATCATTAAGGTTAAGCTATCCTCAGGTTTGAGAATTTGTATTCCTGCTGGCGTGGATTTATCCTCCTTGTGGGCAACACGTTCGTGGACACGTAGCAACTTATATGTCATGAATCTTCTCGGACATCTATCACAAGGATATGGTTTTTCCTTTTCTAACACTATTACAAACAAGGAGGGGATTAGGTACGGTGTCGTGCTATTCAAAATTATTATATATAAATATTATTAATTCATTATGATGATATATACATCATGTCCCAATGAATAAAAATACAAATATTAAAGCTATATATTGAACAAACCATGTACATCCGTCTCGTGGCGCCTTCGTCCTCGCAGTGTTAGAAAACTTCTATTGCATTGTTTACATCGGTAGGTTGATTCCTTTAGGGAATTTGATCCCGTAGTTTCATTTTGATGAAGTGTTTCCTGATGAATTTCCAAATGCCCTGTGGTAGCAAAACATTCTTCGCATTTTGAGCACTTGAAAATATTTTTGTGGTTCTTGTAAATATGCATTTTCAATTTAACTTCATTTAGACATTGTTTGGCACAGTGAACACAAGTAAATAAAAATTGTGATTCTGCTTGATCCTGATCATGCTGATCATTTGACACAGCGTCATTAGATGTTGACTTTTCTAATAGACTTTGTGAGTGATGTTTCTCTATGTGCTCTCGCTGAATTCTTTTAGTGGTAAATCGCTTTCCACATATTTGGCACTGAAAAGGTGTCTCCTTGTGCTTACCTAATTAAAAATTCACAATTTTAGTAAGTTTTCACTTGCAAGATATAATACGTATGGAATTTTCGAGTGAAATTGCTTTTCCCAACCATGATATCGACTCTTATGATATTTGAGGCCCCGAATATTTCTGAACAGCTTGTTGCAGTCCTGACAATGTAGGTCTTTCAATTTCAATGTCGTCCTTAATTTTAGATGTCGTTTCAATATGGTGTCTCCGCCGGTCTTTCTGTAAATATGAGAAATACATATTTATTGGCACAACAGACGCAATACATGCTATACATTAAAGTTTGCCTTGTTATAATATTCAACAATTTTGTTAGATGCGCAGTAAACACACTTTAGTTTGTCAATGATATCTTCCAATGGTAGAGGTAGACCAAAGTTGGTGTCACTCGTCCTTTTGTGTCTTGTCAGAGTCTTTGGAAGACCGCTGTGAAATTCAAATTCATGTCTCTCCAGGGTATGGTCACTGGAAAATATTTTCAGACAAACTTCGCATTGATGAATATGGGTTTGACCTGTAAAAAATACAAAATTATTAAAAAGATTAAAAAGAATGAGAATAAGTAATACACTGTATATGCATTAAACATCCTCTTATTATGACCAAACGAAAAAAGTGTCTAATTAGGATTGTTAATAATTAGCTTATGGAATTTTAATATAGTGCATTGGAGAGACAACTTTTCCAATTTTCTTAGGTATTCAAACAAGCTGAAATTATAATTTTAGGAAAGACACAGTGAAGTGTACCTAAAGAGTTCTAAATTGGTAGGCTAAATTGTCTTCAACCTAGTAAAAGCTCCATACCAGATTTCCACAAAATCGAGTACCCAGTCTTACAACAGCGGTTACCCAGTTTTATGCGACCACAGTGCTTTCGGAGGAATGGGAAAGGTAATACACATATTTTATCACGTAACAATACTATAATAGTTGACCATTTTATCATCCTAACCACATTGGTAAGTAAATAATATTATATTTAAAAGACATTACTCACCATGAACTCTATTTTCGTGTGCAAATTGTTTTGATTTTGTTCTGTATATTTTTGCACAGAAACTACAAGGAAAGCCATTGTCTTCTTCCGAGGACAACTGGTCATTGTTATCTTCTACTGCACATTCTTCGGGCAGATTTTCGTCTCTTGATTCATAAAATTAATCATAAGTTAAAAATAAAAAAACGTAAGCACTAAGATGTTTTTACAATTAACAATGAAATGCACTTCTAAATATATTTTTAGCTAAATAAATAAAATATATATTCCTCTTACCCAATGTCTTTATCTTCAGAATCGAATAAATTTTTAGGTTTTATCAGACGACCACTTCTCGTTCGTAATCCACTTTCCTGTTGGGGAGTAGTTCTGCAATTATTTTCGGTTGACAAACTCTTGTCAATCAACTTCTCTTGTTCGTCTACGTCACTATGGCTATCGCTAAAGTCATGAGGAGTATAATCTTCATTGAGACAAAAGTCTTCAATCTCAACTTTAATATCTCTCTCGCTCTCATTAGTGTTAATTTCAGAATCATATCGACGCACTTAACCAGAAATTCAGAAAATAATTCATTCAGCATGGTTAATTTAATTCTGTGTATTCCAATGACACTGACAAAGGATAAATTGTAATAAAAGAATAAATATAACATAATACCGTATCTAAACTCTAAACTACACCATTCTTACCACTTGTAGCTTCATCCCGAATTCTGCAAATTACTTTGTTTTTACTACGTGTGGCAGTGGACGTCGTTTTATCTCCTACATTGTGTTTTAAGATTTTCCACTTGCTTTCCAACTTGATCAACTTCGTAAAAACTCTTTCGGCTTCAATAACAATTTCAAAACATTCGACGCAGTAGGAAAACCAGGTAGAAGGATTTCCGTTTTGCAGAAGGTCAGTGCATGTGGAGCTAGAAATCCCTAAAAGCTTTCTCAAAACAAAAATTGAACGGACTTGAAATTTTATTTGATTATTATTCTGCTTATTTCCTAAGAGATTCATTGATGGCAGGGAACACAATATACATTCCTCAGTTACAGATGCCATACTTCCTTTTCAGAAAGTAGTAAAATTAAACTCTAAACAAAGTTAACTTAAATCATCGCAATCTTGCAAATCAACAAAATTAACACTGAATGAAATCCCTTCCTTGCCGAAACACAAACATGGAAAATACCGCGAGTAGGATAATATTTATACGATAAAATGAAGCTATGTCTTCCTACACCCCAAACTTTCTGTCAGCGAGTGTCAAAATCTCAATTTACAATCTTTATGCTATGCTAAAGCACATTCATCATTATTGAAATTGGACTATACATTAAGGTTTGTATTAAGGTCTGTGACGTTACCTAATAGTGGCTCAAGTATAAAATGACAAACACATAAATATTTCAACCTAATTAATTAATGCAATGTTAAGGTGACTTTGATTGGACATTGTGAGACAAGATAAACTACTAATGTGCACTTCTGGTCCAAATTAAGCCCTCCATTAAGACTAGGTTTTTTCAATTACAGAAATACTTCATATCGGGCCAAAATTAATTGTTTTGAGTTCAAAGTTAGTTGCCGACAGCTTCAAAGTTTAAATAAATTAATAAATTTTACTAGACAGACTTATTAGGCATAAAAAAATATTACATACATAAAAATCTTTTAATATCAATAATGTATACCCCTCGAGATCCTACAGAAAGTGTGAATTCGACATCTTAGACCGTTTTTGAGTACTGTGCAAACGGACAGACACAGCATTCCCATTAAAAAGACAAGCTCCTTAATAATGCAACAATAGTCTCATTTTTTGCAAGATATAATTATCATATCTAATGGTACTATAGTCAACGCAAACGTACATAAATGAATGTATAAATGTAATATCAATGTGTGAAGGTATGTGTATAGAATGTGTAGAATAAATGTCGAAGGCCATAAAGCCTATCCCATTTTTTTCAAATTGGGTCGTTCTTCTGTCATATCTAGGGATGGCAATCCGATCCGACCCAATCCGACCGGAATCCGATCCGATCGGATTTTGTCGGATCGGATCGTTCAA
>JAQFYC010006838.1:0-11498 GCA_034694165.1 Tomocerus mixtus
TGACTTCTGACGTGAGGTGAGGAGAGTCTTGCGCTTGTGGACATTAAAATTAGAGTGTGAGAGTGATTTGTTATTACGTAGAAGAGCAAAAAAAGATTCTAAAGAGAATGAAGGCTGTTTTAGTGTTTGTAGTTATTTTCTTTTTAGTAAATGTCCCAGTGTCTTCTAAAAGTTTAAAATCTAACGGAGAATCTTGTACAAAGCGTAAAGACTGCAATCAAGATGTAGGACTTACGTGTCTGAAAGGCATTTGCCAATGTCCTTCGGATCAAACTGTGTATTCTGAAGAGTTGAAAAGCTGCGTCATCAAAATAGGAAGGAGATGCAATGAAGGGGGCGAAAATGAAAATATTCCTGGAAATAATTCTACTAAAAGTGTTAGGAGTTCTTCTGGTGCGAGTAAAAGACGGAGTGTTCGCAGTTTGACTATGCAGTGCATTCCGAATGCAGAATGCAAGAAATTACGAGTTAGGGAATGGTGCAGATGCCTAGATGGTTTCAACGAGGACGAGGACGGTACCAAATGCTCGGCAGTTGTAAAATACGGCGAATTCTGCGATAGCGCCAATAAATGCGACGAAAGATCCGGCATGGAATGTCTTAATGGAAATTGTCAATGTCCTTTCGCAGAGCACCAATATTTTGACCAGACGCAGTTTAAGTGCATTTCTTTCGCTGGTGGGAATTGTTCAGTACCATTTACAAGCCCTTGTGTTAAGCATGCACAATGTACGTCAGTGGAAGTTCGCTCTGGATTTACGAGTGACACAGGCGTCAAGAAAATTCATACCAAATCCATCACCCAGTGTCTCTGCCAACAAGGATTCTCTAAGACTAAGAATGCAATTTGCATGGCATCCTCTGGAACGACTTGTAATTTGCAGCAACCTTGCAATGATGACGATCACCTTGCTTGTGTCGATGGAAAAGTAAAGGCCTTTATTTTTCTCACTTTCCCTAGACCAGCAAAATATTTATGAGCGTGGCCTGGCATGGCATCGCATGCCATGACACGATTTCATATTTTATTTTATCTTCTCACTACTACACATCTACTACTACCGGCCTAGTAAATTCTGTAAAAAATCCAGCAGTCAAAAATTGATTTTAATAAATTGACAGATTACTTTTCTAAATGACCGGATTAGATTTCTTATCCGGGAAGGTTACCATTTTTGATTTGTTTTCACACAAACTTATATTTGAGGATTATTTGACAGAAATAAGATAGACATAATAAATTTTTGATTCCAGTGGCACAAACAGAAATTATTAGCAACACAGCTTACATCAGCTTTCTATCATCAACACATTCTCAAATAATAATCACTTTTTAAATCTAAAAGACAATTAATTAACGTTGTCCTTTTTTTGAAGTCAAGTAACATGGCTTACCTAAATCTGCTTAAAATTAAGTATGTAAAATTAGGATTTAGAATGTTGTTTAGAGTATCTGGTGTATTTAAACCACAAAAGAATTTACTAGGCCACTTAGTACTTAGTAAATATCAGGTTTCTCAATTCTTCTTCATTTTCAGTGCAAATGTCGAAATCCACTGCACCAGACAATAGATGAAGATGGAAAGTGTGTAAACCTGGTCGGAACTCCATGCAAACGGAACCACGGACCTAAATGTGTAGAAAACTCGGCCTGCATTGATAACAAATGCGAGTGCCAGGATGGATTTAGTGTCACCCCGCAGAAAACCTGTTTACTCGGCTACAAGGAAGTTTGCGAGCCTAATATGTGCAACAAATTCAGTGGGCTAGCTTGTATCAAATCATTTTGTGATTGTTTTGATTCCTTTTTAGTTTATGATAATGAAACGAAAGCGTGTGTTGGTCTCTCTTCTTCTGTGCAATAGTTATTTTATTTCTATACTATTAGTATATGCAAATATTCAATTATTCAATTATGATATCGTCACCAATTTATTTTAACCTCTTTTATGGTCCTACATGTGTAATATATCATAACAACCAGAAAGCAGACCAAAATAAAAAGACAAATTAAGACAGCACAGCGACAGGTCACGTTAGGTCAGTATAGCACAGTAGTAACTTTTATATTTCCTTTATACATTCATTCATAAGTACTTATCTAACTAAACTAAATAGCTACCTATAGTGAAAATTTACATAATGTAGTGCAATATAAATTACTTTTTATTATCTTTTACCTTATCAAACATGTGTAATGCAAAAATATAACATGGACACGCCTTAAATATATTCCTACTTGGTCCATAATGCATTTTTTGTCAATTTACTTGTCTAGAGTTGTCACTGCTACAATTTGCATTATGCATTACTAAATAAAACAACACTTACCGCTTTGTAAGTTAACTCATTTGCCAAACTAATAAATCCTCTTTTATTTTTTTGCTCCTTATTTTTAAATGCTAATTTATTATTACACAAATAGAGAAGTGCTCCGTAAGTGTTAGTTAAATGCGAATAAATTAGCATTGCAAGTGTGAAGTAGGAAATTGTTAAGATATACATAAAGAATCTTTAACGCAAGAATTTTTTTGAAAATCAATACAAAAATATTTTTTGAAAATGTGGAGTATGAATTTTAATTACTTTTTAATTAACTTTAGGTATTTTTTACTCCAAAATATTTTAGCACACATTTTATTTATAGCAGAACGATATACCCTTGTATGTATTTTCAATACGAAAATATTTTTACCATTACAAATTTTTTACTGCAATACTATTTTGCTTAGAATAAACTTTTCCAATGAAAACATATTATAGTAATATACAAAATTGGACAGCTTAGAATGTTCCTCTCTCTTGTTATCAATTTGTGTGACGAGAAAATCAATTTCATGTAGGACACATGCTGAAAATACATGAACCCAATGATTTTTATGAATTAAAGTCCTTCATTAGTAATCCAAGCACAAACTCATCTCTTGGCTTGCTATGGCATGGAATGGCAGCTACCTTTCCTCTCTGTTTATTTTTAATTAGCAAAAAATCCTTTCTAATGCATAAATAAATATCACATCTTATATTACATCTGTCTCGAGCTCTAAGTAGTAAATATCTCACATAAATCACGCATTTGACTTTTTACATGTGTTGATATAGAGCAAACTGAAGAGTCAAGTCAAGACAGTAGCAGACGTTGACTTGTCTAAATCTATACCTTTATTTATTAAATAGAGTAATATAATGTGTATAATGCATAATATATATGGTACTACTTACTAATATAACTGGAATAACCACAACCACTCTATTTTATTGACTGCCAAACCAAGCTGTGCTAAATTGCGATGCACTTTTATGATGTAATTAGGATTGAAATATTATTATCATGCTTTTAGCTATTAAGAATAACCATGCACAACAAAAACAACAGTAGCTACATGTGTATAAGCTCATCACATAATAGCGTAACAGCAACAGCACGCTTTGCATTTGATCAGGTTACCCTTGCACTGCAATTTGCATTGATTCGTATTATAATTGTAAGGTGTGCTTATATTCATAGTTAGCAATTCCCAATGATGATTACGTGCCTTTACTTTACTTTGCAATTGCAATTTAATGCAAGTACCTACTCATTAATTATAATTAGGTCCATACTCCATACGTTTGACATTGTGTTTGTAATTATTGTTTACGGCGATTTTTTGCATTAATTTTGACATTTAGGCACACGATTAGGTAGCATTCAGTTCACAATCAATAAATATCAAACTTATGCCATTGCAGTCACTCTCAACCTACATTTAATTGTAATTGGATATTTTTCTTAAAATACTAATAAGTACTTTTTATCATTAAAATACAGGAATTATTCTTATTCTGCATTCTTAATTGCATGCACCATGCATGTGCATTCATTTTGCATGGAAATCTTTGAATTAATTCAAATGCTGTATCATGATCTGCCAGATATTATAAAATAATGGATGAAATATAGTATTATGCTAACAAAACAAGTAGCATTGAAAAATTACTAATTCTAAAAGTTATTCCCTATTAAGTATTACTCGAAATAGTACTATTAGTATTTTCAATTACCTATGTATCTGTTTTATATTTTATAACAAAATGCGAAAAGATTCACTTCAGTTCAGTCTTATGCAGCGGTAATTGTGTTAAGTAGAAATTGACATTGAGACATGTATGTATTGTAGTCGGGGTTGTCGGCTTTGTGATAAAGTTATGATATATTTGTAGTTGTAGTTAAGTACGATGATAAAATTTTTGGGAATTTGGAATTGTGGAATTTGGGGAATAAACTACATGGAATGACACACGTTATGTTAAATGTAACTTTATTCTCTTTTTGCATATCCTCATCTATAAGTTATTCATCGCGTATGCAACTTTTTATGCTATTTAAATATTTATAAAGACATGAGTGCATAAGTAGTAAATACAAAAGTTCCATTGGAAAATTTTACAACCATGAGTGCAGCAACAGCACTGCATGGCATTGTGTGCACATTATGTAACCATGTACCTACAGATATTTGTAGTACTTCATTCTAAATTACTTTAAATTAAATGGATCAATTTGTCAGCTAGAAATGCAACTACTTATCTGTATATTTTCCGTATGACTTATGCATACATATTACTGTATTTAGTATAAGCTTTAAGGTGCATATTTGTTATGGTGCACTGTAAATTTTCCAAGCACAAATACACAATGATATATGTCAGGATAAGTAATAGAATGAGATTGAAGTGGAAATGGAAAAAAAATTAAATTGACTTAAATAGAATTCTCTCCGAGTGTTTTGTTCAGTTTGTTGAACTCCCTTTGTATATAACTTTAGTTACTACACTGTGTGCTCAGTATTATTTCATTTATTCGTGTTTAACTTAAGAATTTATTCCTTTTGAGATGTACGTAATTGAGTTGGGATTGGAAGTTTGGCTGGTTCATTCTGGTCCTGGTCTGGATACTCGATTTCATTTCAAATGTCAGTTACACAGCTACAGAAGCTTACGTTAGCTTGAGACCATAACATAAGGCAACAGTTTCGGTTCACTCAAACTACATAATTCATTTAATAATTATTTTATTTTCCTGGAAGCCAAGAAAAATTCAGTTTCCACCAAACACAAAGGAGGAACGTATTCTCAAACGGACAATAGGTTTTAAAACTTTTCTTGGGAAAATGAAGGTACATAATAGTAACTTAACAATGCAATAAGTAGTCTAGTATCTTTTCTTCCAAAATTCTAACATTCTAACTATAAGTTACTTTAGTTTTGAGTAGAATTGAGTTGACTCCCTTTGTGTGCCATTAAAATACATGCACTACTTATTAAAATTCATATTCCCTCAGACAGAAACTTCATGTTTATCTTTTCATATATCTAATCTAATATGAATTTGTGATTGTAGTTTTTGATTCTTAGCCTTTTCTCTGTGCTCGTATTGGACCTACAAGTTTCCTCTGCTGCAAGGAAACTCTTCGAACAATCTTGCAAACAAACTGAAGATTGTGACGAGAATTTGGGACTTTCTTGTCAGAATAAAGTTTGCAAATGTGCCGCAGGGGGAGAAACGGTCTACTCGCTAACTAAAAGAAGATGTGTAGGAGCTGCTGGAAGGGAATGCCAACATGTTGCCAATGAAACTCTCTGCATTGAGAATTCAGAGTGTCAAAATTATGAATATATGCATCTGTGTACGTGCAAAGACCAATTTTATCAAAGCAAGGATGGACACTGCTACACCATAGGGAAATACGGGGAGGTAATTATTAAAAAATGCACGAAAATAATATTATGGACGAATTTCACAACATTCTCGAAATAGTGTTGCAAAGAACTGGTTTTTTGAGCTTTTGCTCCTAATTTTTGTACTAGGTGACAAATAATAATAACTGTAATGCATATATAAATTCTGGTATCAAATAAATAAGCGAAATGGGCTGCATTATTCATATTTTAAGCTAAGTACTAGATTAAAACCCCATTGAATTACCTTTTCAAATAAATAAATTATACATATACTTCAAGTATTTATGTAGGTACAGGTATCGCCAACACTTGCTCATTTGATATACAAATACATTACACATGTATTACATTTAGCATATACAAACTAGAATACGTGATTAAAGCAAACGGAAAAGTTAATATTATATCTTTGGAATATCTTGGGAAAGAATTTTTTCCGATAGAATACATAATTACTAAAGAATTTCTATAAATTAATGTAAAATATTCAAAATATCTTTATTGTAGACTTGCAGAGAAGAAGATTTTGCTTGTGGTGATACAATGGCAACTACAGTAAGGTTAGTCAATGAGCCAATGCAAACCTACCATGAATTATGCTAATTATGAATACATGCTAATTACCGTTCCATCATCTGGATTAAAAGATGCAATTGAGTATTAATGAATAATTATTTTCCAGTTGTGTGGAAAAGAAGTGCCGCTGCTTACTTGGCGAAGAAAATCAATATTACGACCTAATTGAAAATAAATGTACATCTTATGCAGGGTGGGTTGTACATATTCTCAAGACCTTTAAACAGTATATGCTTATAATGATAAGAAAATAAACAAGTAATATATTAATATCGATTCATTTTAATTATCAGAGGACACTGTCTGGAATCGTATCAAAATTCATGTGCACCGAACTCGAAATGCGATTCCATTTACGAAAGTATAAACGGAGCATTATTTCACGTTGGCCATAAATGTCGGTGTAGTACTGGTTACTCGTACACAAAAGACAGATTTTGTTTAGCTTCCTATGGTTCTCCTTGTAGTTTGACAAATCCATGTAACTACGATCAGAGTTTGGGATGTCTGGATGAAACATGTAAATACAATAATTAACAAACCATAAAAATAAAAAAATTTATTTAGAATTTTTATGTGTTATATATTTTTTGTTTGCTAGGTCAGTGCAGAAATTCTTTACACGAAATCTACAACGACAAGCTCCAACAATGTACACTTTTGGTTGGGTCAGCCTGCAAAAAGAGCGAAGGTCCCAGTTGTGTTGAAAATGCGAATTGTTCCTCTTCATCTGGAAAATGCGAGTGTAAAATTGGCTACAGCGTTACTCCTTTGGGAACTTGCTTAGTTGATTTTGGGCAAAGATGCGAAGCGTCGAGTTGTAATCATTTTAATGCCCTGACTTGCATTAACGGCACTTGTCAGTGTCTGGATGCTAATTTGAAGTATGAAAAGGAAACAAAGGCTTGTGTAGGATTAAGGGATTTCCCCTGTGGAAATGTAAGTTTCAATGCACAACGGGATAAAACAATTGAAACGTATGTCTCTTGCGAAGCGAACTCGACATGCTCCAAAATGGGATTCAGTGGAAACGGTCACAGTAGACGTACTTGCAAGGCTAGTTCATCAAGGGGCAATTAACATGTCAAAATCCTGTCAATTAAGGGAATGTATGTTTACAAGGGGCACATAATATAGTTAAATAGTAAAATCTGACGCAACATTTTTAGTATGTATTTAGAAGGTAAAACTTTTCATTCAGTAAATACGTGACGAATATCTGCAGAATGCGGAAATATACAGCAATTTCGTATTTAATGTATTAATTACGAATTATTTTTCGAATTATTAATCGAATTACGAACTTTCTCGAATACTGAATTACGCGTAATATACGTAAGTACAACCCCAAACGTAAGTAATGGTATTTTTCGAACAATCACGATCTGAATGAAATGTAATGTAAGCAAAAAATTATTTGAATCAATAAATATTAGAACGGCTGATGTGTTGTTAAATATTATAATCCATTTTTAGATGTTTCGTTCAATTCTTTAGCATTTTAATAAATAATTCGATTCTATTAATTCGTACTTGCATTAAATTAAGTGCATGTAAATACAGGAAATGTATCACGGTTGCCCTGATATGATGTAGAATTGACAGCTTGCATAATTTTCGAAAATCAATGCACTATCTGTACATGTGTACCTACAGTAGAACACTAACTCATGTTCAGTACTACATATAGTAATCTTCTAAATCCTGTTCTAATGCTAATAAAGAGAAGTTACAACGTAATAATATATAATAAAATGCCTACTGAAAGCAAATATTAATACATTAAGTACACACACATTAAAAGAACATAACATAATGGCCAGTATTCTGTATACGTTAAAGTAGAGCCAGTAGCCTGTATACGTTAAAGTAGAGCCAGTAGCTAACTAAGTACACAAAGAAAATGGGAATGAGAGCGGATATTTCGGCTTTGACTTGGCCGTGTTCTGTTCTGTCCTTCGCCAATGCCAACGTAAACGTAATGGCAAGGAGTCAGTCAATTTGTTCAGTTCTCCTCCAGACAGACTAACTTTACATTAGCACATTAAATTAACGAGATAGAGAGGAGAGAGAAGTCAAAGGCACGTTCGCAGTATCTCTGTTTCTCATGTAACTTCATTAAAATCACATTTTCAGCTAACTTTTTACACTCGTTTTCTCTGTCTACTTACTTTATTGTAGGATGTCAAGTGAAGTGAATGGAAGCCAACTCAAATGTACAATTAGTAATAGAGCCAAGCCAAAGCCAAACCAAACTCATGCAGCCAAGTCAAAGTAAACCGAGTGAAACCAAGCAACTAATCTTTTGCAAATAGTCTACTCCTCTCTCTCCAGTTTCCCCCATCCATCCCATTAAATTACATACATTATATTACCAAACATTAGTCAAACAATCCGCTGGTAATTCCTTCTTACTTACGTTAATGCAGGTATGGAATGTACAAAACCTATGAGCGTGATGGTTGTAATAGTTAGCAGTTAGGTAAACCTGTGTCATCATTATATAACTAACAACTAAGGACTCCGTCATCCCCTGATTCCTAAAACCTCTAGTTTGAATTCCTATTTATCCATTTCGCTTTTAATTTCATAATAAAATAATGTAAGGTTAACGTTTACGTTTAGCATACGTGCTTTGAGCAACTAAGAACTAAATTACAGACAACAGAAATTCAACAGCAATCAAATGGTCACAGAAGCACGTTCTAGAATTTTTGTTCATAATTATTTCAGGCGAACTTGTCGATTAATTTATTCTTTGTAACTATCAACTGTACTTTCACTGTACAAGTCCAAATGAGACTAGTTAGTCTTATGTCCTACGTAAAAATCTAGGTAAGTATTGACATACATTATGGAGATGGAGTTTCTGGTTTACCCAATGCTATGAATAACTTTAGTAATAAAGTAAAGTTTTTCTGGAAACGTTTTTGACAAGTAAATTCTGTGATATTATTAAATTGTAGTTACCCACCAAGAAAATTTATAACCTAATCAATTAGTAATTACCAAAATATTATTTAACTTGTAACAGCCAATACATGATGCCAAAATTACTAAAAAATAATTTAAAAAATGGTCAAAAATTTATTTGGTATATTTGCATGATGACAATGTATGGGCACAAATACGCTATTCTACCATTTCATATCGGTGTAGGAGTCTACTACATGTACATATTATTATGTTTGTACACACAGCGTTAGCATACAATGCTTTTGCCAACCCCTTTGGGTATTAAATGTTTGCACGCTCCAATTCACATATATTATGATTCTAATATTGTGTTTTTCTCCCGAGGCTCCACCAAACAACCCCTTTTCTTGTAAGATTAGGATTTCTTTTTCTCTGGTATGGAATAAGTAGTGGTAAATGGATATTATGTTTTATTCTTTCGTTATACATTTTCCGTTCTTTGATTTTCTATACAATATAACTATGTGAGTATATTAAATCTATTTACTATCATGTTCATAGGGTTAATATCTGTAATATTATATCCATAGGGCACCTTTTACTTACAGCAAGACCAAATGTCTTATTGTGTATACTTTCAGATATAAAAACGGCAGTACATTTGTACTAATACATAAACCTAGTAAATACATTTACTAGATAGAAGCATAAATATATAACACGGGGGAATTTGTCACCAGACAATACCAGGCAGTTGGAGAAACAAGAGCAGAACAGGAACCCTGTTTACCTCAAATGCTGTAATAATATTGGACCTTTGTCTTGTGTACTATATGCATATTTATGCGGTTATGTATGTATGTAGAATTATATGCGTTCCTGTTGTTATGTTGGTTTGGTTGTATGTTTTCCTTGTAAGTTTATTCATGCGAATGAATAGTCTGAGATAAGTTTGGTATTTTGTTTGTTTGACAGATTTCAGTTCGATTGGATTATCTTGTTTGTTTGGGAAAGTTTTGTTAAAATACAAGGCAAGAGCAAGCTGCTTTGCTTGTACGTTTAAGTATCGAGGAAGGGATTAGACATTAAGAATGAATGGGTGCGTTTCCTCTCTACGCGTAACAATATGGAAATAAAAGGCTACTTATTACAGTACGGATACATGGATGCATATAATTTATGTATATACATTATATAGCTAGTGTATAGAGAATCTTCTGCAAAATGATATATGTATACATGTACATTTATACCATACCAATATATTTCAAAACATTACTATAGGGAGCAGCTATAAGGTAGTGTACCCAGTGTACGTTATTTATCTGTACTTTACGTTAGTTACGCTTAGGAGCAAGTTTAAGGTTCTCCTGTAATTCCTAGGTAAGTATATACTATAAAGAGATATAACATGAGAAGAGTATAAGAGTAGGCTTAGCCATAGTGAAGTACAAGGTTGACGATCAAATAGCTTGGGTTCAATTTCATAGGATTTGCTCTTAAAAGGAGAAGGGTCGGGTCAGCTTTAAGTTTTCCCTTCGTTAAGTTAAGTAGAACACAACACAGCGAAATAGGATTAGCAAATACGATACATTCTGAATAGTTTACAGTGATAGGCGGAGAAAGGATATAATTTTTAGTAAATTGGGAGATGAAGGGAACAAATGGATTAGAATTTTGAATTGAAGGACAGTTTAGGCAAGCAGATTCAATAGTAGGGAAACAATGCACAGATTATCGCAATTACGAGCAACTGGAGTAGTTCTAATCCCCTTAGTAAGTATACTATAATGAATAGATGCATATGTTTCCTCTATAAAGTATATCGAATTATAAAATTATAATAATATATTGGTCAAATTTTATTGAAAATTGTGTTACGTTTACTGATATATAACACAAATATAGTATAACAAGTGCAATTTAATATCTTTGCTGAAAAGTACATCCGGAAATTGGTATTTGTGGAACATTTTAAGTATGCTAAACAAATAATTAAGACACAAAATTATTTTGTTGATAAAATAAAGTACAGATATCTGATTTTCTTTTCTCTTAGTATTGATTAATAATACATTTAAATGCAGAATGCTAATTAGGAATTTTTTATTACCGTTCAGAATCCTGCGCCCATAAACATACAATTAATCGATGCAGCTTTATTTCAAGATATCAGCGAGTCACTGGGGACTACCAGGTAGAGTGTCAGTCTCTATCTGGAAGGTTCTCGCTTCGAATCCCGTCAGGGTTTCGCTCGCAACATTGGTATCTGATACTGAGTT
>JAQFYC010006839.1:0-11497 GCA_034694165.1 Tomocerus mixtus
ATTTGGAATGGTAGTTGCTTTCGACCCTGATTTATTTTTCAGAGTCATCTTTGCTAGTGCACCTCTTCACCTAATTACATTCGTACATTAATGTTGATAAGTAGACCGTTCATTTGAGGAGACAGATGAGCATTATCCTCTGTCAAATAAAAATATTACATATTACCATCTTTGCACCAAAATTGATGAAACATTATTTTCTACTGTTACAAATTACTCAAGTAATTCATATAACATATCCATCTACATAATATCCTTTTTCTTACTAAACCTCATACAATAGTTCTATACATCTATAAACTTAAACATGTGTATATTTGCTACAATTTTGTATCTGTGTCTAACTTGGTACAAAAGAATTATATAGTCTGTATTAATCTTTAAAATAAATGAAGCAAACTAAAACCCCACGAGTTAAGTGAGAATAAATGTAACAATGTTAAATGAGACGTTTAGTACTAAAAGTAAATAGTAATACAGTAAATGCACAACGCTCGTGAATCAGAGTGTTATGCATTGACATTTTGTGCTTTGCTTAAGTGTTATTTGATTGTTTGATAAGTTTTGTTAACGAATGGGTATGTATATTTAGGTAAAATGGTACACCTACTATACTTTACGCACAGGTCAAAATTCTTTAATTAATTTTACTGAAATTTTGGTTCTGGTATCTGTATCGTAATAGATCCTGTATTGTCTTACAAGGTTGAGTTAACTACTAGAATCGTGACAGACACTTGAATTACTAGAATCTAAAATTATAGATGCACCGGATACTAGAACGATAATTTATTTGAATTTATTTACTATAAACGCGTAAAGATTTTTTTGTCTTACCTCTTCTGCTGCTGTCTTGGCTATAATTTTTATAATTTAATTTTTAAATTCCTCACGCTCGGTGTGTATTGACTTCTCTTGTCCTTTTTTAAGTTGTAGACCCCCAGATGAAGCTCCACCATCACGTAGGTAGTAGGTATGGATTAAGTGTTAACAACATACCTTTGCATTATTCTATGTACAATACAAAACAACAATACTTGCTTATAACTTATACTTGATATACCAATTTTAATTTAATCCTTACATTACATAGTAGGCACATACATAGTACAGGTAAATGATAGAGTTAAAATGCTCGAGGGCTAATACTCAAGTAAAGGAATAGGAGGTTTAGCAGGATAGGAAAGAGTTTTAGCTTAAGTAAGTAGTTAGTTAGTATGTAGCATACCTGACGTGATGTGAAGTAAGCTAGTGTAATATACATCTGATGATAATATTGATGTATAAAACAGAATGAGTACAGGTACTGTAGGGTGGTTGTACAGGTAGTACTAAAGGTAATAATATGCACACACCGGTTTCCATCCTTTTATTGTGTTTATTTTGACGTTTGTTGTAGCTACATAGCATTGATAATGTTAGCTAAACAAATGTATGTATAAAATGTGTTCCTATAAGACTAAAACAGACGTTCGTATAAGAACAGATATAAGCTTATCAGATGTCTACCAGGCGCAGCTTATATATTTACGCTTAGAATCAGAAGATAGACGTGAATAGCCATCTGATCCTTTAAAACTTTGTTTAGGTTGTCCTTCAGTTTATCTCGTGGTGATATTCCATTTATTCCCTTATATTTCTTAACTTAGCTAGATATTGTTATATGCATTGTAATATATTTAGTTGTGGTGAATTGAAATAAGACACTAAAACAATGTTAATGTTACCGTGTATGAAATATATTGAAGTTGGTATTCATGGATTAGTTTGTTGTATTTACAAATGCATGGATGATTTCCATTAGCTTTTAGAATTACTAAGAATTAAAGCTCGATTGTATAAAGACATTGATAACGCCAAGGGCAAAATCAAGTCCCAAAATCACCCCTTAATGACAATTTCAATTACCTTGGTTAACGCACTAAGTAAGTGCCTAGTTAAGTGGCAAGTACATACATACATACTCCCTCGCTTGTTACCTCTTTATACATTGAAAACCCATATAGGTGCTAAAATGTCAGTTATTTTAATATGAACAGCAGGCTAAAGCTAAACTCCAGAAATATCGAAATATTTATATTTTAGTTCACTTTGCAGCTTACATTCATTGATGCTGGCAATGTGCTGTAATTTAATAGTGTAAAGGGAATCCAATATTTGCATGTAAATAGTATACATATTTTATGGGACGAGAGGCTTTATTTGGGCAATTTTAACGGTCTGTCTGTTAAACTATAGATACATAAATCAAGTGTTTAGATAATTAAGTCAAATGAATTATGTATGAAGTACTCATTTTTTGTCAAAACATAAAATTAAGCCTGTTAGTTTGGTTGAAATTGGATTTACACGCACCAACGCTTATGATGGAACTTGGGAACCATAGAATGAAATTATGTACAATTGTGTTATTCGGTAATTTAAATTCAGAGCACATTACAATTAACATGATTTACCAAAATTAAAATTTGCATCTAAATAGATCAAGGAGATTATATTGTCCCTTCAGCATAAATATAATATCGAGGTTTAAAACTAAAGTTAAATCAACTTCAGGAAACCAGAACCTATCGATTGTTAGATATTGATTGCTTTAACAAAATAAAAGGATATAAGTGCATAATGAGGAGCTTGATGCATTTAAAATGTAAAATTACCTTGCATATAAATTCTCAAGGAATTCGCTTTGTTAGTATATATGAGCCTACTTAATAATCTAATCTACTTTAACAGGAGACCCGGGTTTGTTGAGATTGGGGATATATAACAAGGCACATGCCAGGACAATTGAACTATTAGATATCTGCTTTTGGCTAAAGTATATATCATCCTGAAGGTCTGCAGCAAATAAAAATGACGACTAACAATGTTTACCTTATTCATTGTTTTTGCGCAATCTAAAGATTATTGAATAGATATGCAATTTGGATAGTGATTCATTGCTATACAAGTGGAAAAGCAAAAATGACCTTTGTAGTGAGATACTTCAAATTGATTGGCAAAATTACATTTGTCCAATATGAATGACACAACTTACATAAACAATATAGTATATCTAATATTGCATCGTATAAATAAATGCCAATTTCACACGTGTGTCAACATTAATAATATAATTAGTCATTCAAGCCCCAATCTTTTGCTTACGTCCTTACCTCCGTAGTGATTGTGAGTAAGGGACAAACTATTTCAAAACCATGTCTTTAAGTTGTATGATTAATTTGAATGTCTATATGCACCAAGATAATAGGATAGTACATGGAATAATGATCTGGAGTGGATCCCAAACCGAGGTCTCTATATATAATGAGATCACGCGAGGAAATCTTTGTCATTTAAATGTAATTCAATTGAGTCCACAGCCTACATTTAAATGAATTCTTTCGTATAGTATCTTCAATATTCAATTACAAGCTTGAAATACATTACTTTTATACATTATTTCAAAAATGAGTAACTGTTCTTATTTTATATCCCGGAGTGGGATTTTAAAGTTTCTTTCTGTGGTAAGAATTTATTTAGCGATTTTTTCGATCTTACTTATGCACTTATAGTCAAAGATTGAGTCCTGAAATATATAAGCAAGCAAAAATTAAATATTTTTCACCGCAATTGTTTGAAGAAACTTCTTAAAAAATTAAAATAAATATTTCTCACGTGACATAAGAATTTATTTCATTTGTCTTTTGCCTTTCGCTTTCCAATGATATTTTTCAAAAGATATTTTTTGTAAATCTGATAATCATAATACTATGTACTATATGTACAATGTACATGCATCTATTTATTTATTTAAACCTTCTAAGTAAATAACATTAAAATATAATCTTGATTGCAGTTAATGGGAATTGTGTCCTCCGGTGCGGGGCTTTACGGATATATCGAATCAGAGCACAACAAATATTGCGAAGACTATTTAGAAGAGTTTCCACATAATGGAACAATTTTTGCAGAATCAAAACTAGATAATGATACTATTGAAGTGTATTGTGATCTACTTTGGATGGAGAGATGGTCTTTATACGGAATTACCGGCATTACACTTATCTCAATTATTTTTATAATAGTTTCCGTGTTATCTTCAACTATCTGCAACAGCAAATATGGGAATGTTATTGTAAGTAAAAAAAGTTATTATTGTAAGGTCTAATCTTTTAACGTTTTTAATTGATAAACCTGTGGATCTATGCTTCATAGGATTTTGCCTTCCATTTAACTGGAGCCATTCTATTAATAGTCTGTGGAATATTTATGGGATTCTCTGCAATGGAAATTGATGATAAAATATGCAAGGATAATACTGAATGCCAATTGTTTTATGAGAAAATCGGCTCTGCTGTAAGTGAATGTTATTTTAAACATTTATGGAATTTAAAAGAGTTCATAAAATTAATTTGCATTTTTTCCTGGCTTTAGGGGTCGGCAATCTTAAATGGAATTTTGTTTGTTGCAATTACATTAAGCGTTAATAGAATCCGCTTTCAGGAAAAATTGTTTGAGCAAGTGTAGTCGTAGATTTGTAATTAAAAATTTATTACAATAATTTGTACTAAATCATTCATATTTCAGATCTTAGTCATTTCACAGTATTTATTTTAATTAATTAAATTTTATTGTACATATGACCTACAAAGCAAAATAATAAAAATATTTTTGTTACCTACCATACATCTGTTCCATCTCCATTAACATTACATTACATACATTATGCAGGCGCATTTGTCCTTGCCTTCCTTTATTCTGCTCACTGATTCGGGATTAAATATTAGTAATTTAATCTATTTATGTCAAAAAATAGAAATTATTTACAGTTGGCAATAAAAACATGTTTAATGTAATTTTCAATTTTACAATATTTTCTCCAGGAAGAACTTCGTTGAATGATGATGTGCAATGGATTTCTGCACGATACCATATAGGTAGATATTTGGTAGATATTATGATATAACTGAAGAATTGCTTACTTTATCTCCACATTGGGGTAATTGTAAATTACACACACTTCACCCACTATCGCACCATTTGGTGCGATTGTGTTCAATTAGGCTAGGGTAAATAAATAAATAAACGCAAAGTGGGTGAACGGGGTGAAGTGGATGTAATTTGCCACAACCCACCATTTTATGCTTTTTGCAGAAATTATGAATTTTTTCAAACTAATTTACCTTTATAGTCTTAACGAGGGAATAGAGTTTTTGATTTTGGAAATATAGACTACGTATAAACCGTATAGGACCCAGTTACTGAAGTAGGTATGCGATATGCGATTGTTGAATTTCACTCTGGAATGCATAAGATTCCAATTTGTAGTATTGCCAAAAAAATTACATATTAATTTTCATAGAAAAACATTCCGCAAATAAAATGGCAAATGTGTATATATGTGTTAACACGAGCCAAAATCCTTAATCTATGTACATTACATTATACTAGATATTAGTATACTACATAAATAATTATATAGCATAGTAGTATTTACGTTTTATTTTTTATGTAGCTAGTTATGTCGAAGAGGGAAGAGCAGCAGTCCAACACAGTTAGTATTGCTGATTTTACTTGTAAACTTTATGTTCTGGCAAATGTATCTTTTGGCATGTAAAATAAAACCAATTACAATTACAATTACATTCAAACACTTAATATTGGTATTGATATTTGCGCCGTAAACATTCTAAGTAAATATGAGATCTCATGTTAAAAAATGTACAAGTTTTAATCATGGATACTGTATGGGTAAACAACAATTTGGCATTTAAGAATGCAAACATTACGAAGTAGGTAGTAAATATAAGCAGTGGAATGCTACTCAATTAGCATTGATATATACTCCAATTAACTAGTTTAAATGATTGATTATGCAAATACGGCGGGGATCTGGGTTCATCATTCACCTCTTGTCAAAAAGATAGGACAATCTTTTATTTTGACAACGGCAGAGTAGAGAACATGATTAATTACAATTAATGCATAAATTCGTAAAAATAAAAATATTCAGGTTATGGATCTAAATATCTGTTTTTTCTCACTGTCGGAATGTTCTAATTTGTTAGTTTAGTTTAAAATAGGTAGCAATTTTCAGTAAAAAATGTCTAAATTTCTAAACCTCCATAACTTGATTGATATACTTGAAATAAGCTTGATTATACTCATACACAATGTGCGAAAAAATCGATTTATACATAATACGTAGATTAGTTGGTATCAACCACACAACATCTAACGATTTTGCCCATCAAGATTTTCCCTGTATGGGGAAAACGGGAAATGGGATTAGATGCTTTCCGAACCCTGCTTATGCTTCAATTACATACATATATCCTATTACATAACTTTAAAACGAAAGTGATAAGATCGGATTTTTGATTCACTCAGCTCTCTTGTTTGGAGGAAGGTGTTGTTGGTGTTATGTAAATAATTATCTGAATTTATGTAATTCTGTATGCAGCCCACATTCACATATGGGCAAGTAACTAATTTGCAGATAAGAAAATAACATAAAAGTGAGAGATCCGCAGTTAGGTAATTCAAGTGGGCAGACGGTTGGCTTGTCCGTGGAAGGGGAACAGACGCTTTCTTTTAAAAATAATTAAAGATGAAATCTCTTTTAGTTTTAGCAGTTGTTGCTCTAGCTTTTCCAGCAGCAGGTAATTTATCACATAAATTAGTTAGTAAATACCATATAGGTAACCCTACAGGGGGAGTACCGCCATAAAGTTACACGACTTCTGGAATATAGTAGTGGAAAATTTCGCATAGCAAAAATTGCATTAAAACGAATAGAGGTCGGGTCGGAATTGATGACTTTTAACCTTATTTTTTAGAAATAGCCTACAAAATTGCTTAATTTGTATTTTTAAAGTGAATTTTCATTATTTTTTATAAAATGTTCGGAAAACTTTTCGTATTTTCAGTATTCTCGCAAGGATTCGGCTGCGATGATAACTTTCTACCGGATGATGATAGAGTAGATTGTTATCCAGAACCAGGAGCATCGGAACAAGCATGCAGACAACGAAATTGCACTTGGTGTCCTGCTGAAGAGGATGGGCATGGTGTTCCATGGTGCTACATTCCCGGAACGCCAAGTGTTGGAGCTTATTTAATGGTCGGAGAACCTATTTACACTGCATCTGGTGTCAGGTTAGGATCAATATCAATCTATCAAAATAAAACCAAAATATGTAAAAAGTGAGATTCTGTAATGAAATTAATAATTTTATTTATTTTAGAGTTAACTTGCAACGGGCTGAACTTGATCCTAGATATTCGACATCTCCTCGTTATGATGGAGAAGCAGAAACATTAGCTTTTGTTGCAGAATATCAATCGAATTACAGATTGCGTATCAAGGTACATAACATGAACGTTCTATTTTTTCACTTCAAAGATTGAGAATTCAGCAGCTGTATGCAAATTACAAAACATTGAAATTGGCCATTTAGAAATTGTGTTAATTTTTATGACATGAAACAGATTTCAGAAGAAAGTACAGCAACCCCACGTTGGGAAGTACCCCTGACAATTAATCCAGGGTCAGGAGGGATTGCAAATCCTCTTTACGACATTGAGTTCAATAACGAGCCCTTCTTTTCATTTAAAGTCATTCGTAAGTCCAACAACGCAGTTCTCTTCGAAACCAAACCAGAAGCAAAATTCATTTATGCTGAACAGTTCATGACATTGACATGGAGCCCCGGATCGTCTAATGTCTATGGTCTTGGAGAAAATGAACAACCTACATTCAGACACGACTTTTCCAGAAACTTGACATGGACATTGTGGGGACGTGATCAGCCTCCAGATGTAATCATTACATTTTTTAAATGCATTTAAGCAAATGCCCATTTGAAGAAATAATATTTCATATAGCTAATGTGAATTTTAAAATTCGTTTAGTTTACTGCTAATATGTATGGAGTGCAACCATATTACACTGTTTTAGAAAATGACGGAAATGCTCACTCAGTCGCAATTATCAACAGTAATGCACAAGGTTGGTAAATAGTTGTTTTTAAGTGTATGCATGCATAAATATTTTAAGGATTCACTTTTTCTACTTTATGAAATAGATTTTTCAATGTTAAGTGGTCCAACCATTAAGTACATTACTATCGGAGGTGTTCTCGACTTTTACTTCTTTTTGGGACCAACTCCGGAGAACACGGTTCAACAATACACTGAGGTATCGTATGACTCCAATATACACTACACTATTATACTCAAACAAATTACCTATGTAAAATTAAAAATACAAAACGATCATAGTATATATAATAATGTTACCATAATACCAATATAGGCTGTTGGTCGTGCTCAACTTCCTCCATATTGGGGTAAATTATATATTTTTATTGTTACTCCTTCTATCTCTGTTATACATTCTACCCCATTACATTTATTGCCGTTTACAATACAAAAGATTAGTACGTAGAAGAAGAAGAAGTATACAATTTGAATACAATTTGTGCTTTAGAAGTATACAATTTCATGTTATTTTGTATTTGCAGCTCTGGGTTTTCAATTGTGCAGATATGGTTATAATTCCATTGAGGAAATGCAAGCTGCTGTAGATCGTACAGCTCAGTACAATATTCCACATGTACGCATACGTTTAAACTTTCCAATAAAAATAAAATGACCTTATGAAACGCATTTGTATTGTACTGTTTAGATCAATGTGTAATATATATTTGCTTTCACTTAGGATGTACAATATGGAGATATTGATATCATGGAAAGAGAGTAAGTAAAATTTTAATATTTTTATATGAAATGTACAATAATTAAAAATATTAAATAAATATTAAATTAAGATATTTTTGTATAAAAACACAAATCCCAATTTTTACCATGTAACTTTATGTAGATTGGACTTTACTTATTCACGGGATCGTTTCGCCGGATTACCAGAATACATTCAAACGCTTAAAAGAAGGGGAATTAAATTCATGACTATTTTGGTAAACTACCCAGCAGAAATTGTTTATGTTAACATTTGCAAATCTTTTACCTTGTTAAAATGTTTTAAGTATAATATAAATCCCTTTTGTATAGGATCCTTGCATTAGTACTGGCGAACCCGAAGAATCTTACAGACCATTAAAGTTGGGAAACGAGATGGATGTCTGGGTAAAGAGAGAAGATGGATCTCCAGCAGTTGGAAAAGTTTGGCCAGCCGATCCAGTGTATTTCCCTGATTATTCTAAGAATTCCACAAGAGAATGGTGGATCACTCTCATCACAGAATTCCATGATCTTCTCGAATATGATGGCTTATGGATTGTTAGACTTTATTTTTAAAACACTTGCTTAGGATTTACATTTCATGCGTTAATATATTGCACTCATACAAACTATAAAATAGTGTATCTCCTGCATATAATTTTAAATTATTTTTCAACTTCCCATAGGATATGAACGAGCCAGCCAATTTCGTTGCTGGAGATGTCGATGGATGCCCTACGAACAAATATAATAATCCTCCATATACTCCTAGTAAGTGTTTCTCAATATCCTAATACGGCCGGATAAAGTGTCTGTCATGCACAATGCTGTAGTAGTATGAATTTGTGTACCTAAAGCTAATAAGCTATTAAGTATTTTCCTGTCATAATCCTTAATTAATTGTAATGTACTAATCATTTATTTCAACAGAAATTCGTGGAGGATATTTGCCATCCAATACTCTCTGTGCCGACCATGTAGACAGTTTGGGTAAACACTATGACACACATTCGCTTTACGGATGGTTGCAATCCGAGCCAACTTTAGCGTAAGTTAACCCATATCAATATTTTGTGTAAATCTTTCCTGTCCCTAAATGGTTACTCAAAGTTCTGTGTCTTCACTTTTAGTGGAACACGAGCCGGAACTGGAAAACGTGCTCTTGTATTATCTCGTTCAACTTTCTTAGGATCTGGACAATGGGGTACTTTTTACTTTCATGCCAATATTCATCATGTTAATTTCTTAATTATATGAATATAAACTTAAATACCTAACTGCCTTCCTTGTAAAGTTGCTCACTGGCTCGGAGACAATTGGTCGAAATGGAGTAATCTCCACTTCTCCATCATTGGAATGCTTCAATATAATCAATTTGGTGTGCCATTCGCCGGATCTGACATTTGTGGATTTATTGGAGAGTCAAATGCCGATATGTGTCAAAGATGGATGGAATTGGGCAGTTTCTATCCCTTTGCACGTAATCATAACGGAATCAACTACGCTGTAAGGAATTTGTATTTTTGCTAATCCGTTTACAGAAGAACACTTTTCATGTTTTTATTTTACCAATTTTTCCCCATTTTATATATTTGCAGAATCAAGATCCAGGATCTTTTGGAGCCGCCGTTGGGGCATCATCCCGAAGGGCTCTTCTTATTCGCTACACGCTTTTACCTTATTTGTACACTTTGTTCTATACACATCACACTGAAGGAAATACTGTGGCCAGGGCCCTCTGGCACGTTTTCCCCACTGATGAAGCTACTTATGGAATTGATAGACAATTCCTGTGGGGCTCAGGTATATTTAAATATATTTATTAAATATCACTTTAAAGATGTATAAGTTTGAAAACTTTGAAACGTATTAAGGAATGTTTGTTTTTTAAAGGACTTCTGATTTCTGCCGTATTGGACGAAGGAGCATTATCCGTTGACGCGTATTTCCCTGATTCCCGATTCTACAGTTACTACGATGGAGCAGAAGTTAGCACCCGAGGAGGTATTGTAACTCTTGCTGCCCCCAAAGATTTCATTCCTCTTCATATCCACGGAGGAAATATTTTACCTACGCAAGATCCAGCAGTAAATACCGAAATCTCCAGAAATAACGCTTTCGGACTAATCGTGGCTTTGGATGATGAGGGAAATGCTTCTGGAAGTCTCTTTTATGACGACGGAGATTCTATTGGTAAGTTTTAAAAACAAAGCATTGGTTATTTAGAATCATACTTCAATTTTGTGATTATATTTCCACGCAAATATCTTTGTTTCTCCAGGTACAGTTGAGGCTGGCACTTATTTCTTGGCCAGATACACAGCTTCAAGCAGAACCATTACCACAACAGTTGTTAACAATGGTTATGATGAAATGTCGGCCCGATATGTTGAAACAGTCCGTCTTTTGGGTGCTGGCCAAGTAACCTCAGTCACTGTAAATGGTTCACCTCACACAAACTTCTCAACTTTACCTTCCGGAGAAGTTGTTATTACTGGCTTAGGCCTCGCAGCAAATTCTGCTTTCATAATTACATACTAAATAGCAAAGCAAGAAAACATAATTTAAATTGCATAAAAATGCTTTTGTGAACTTAATTACATTCCAGATTCGAAATTCTTTGTCTGTTTCTATATTATTACATCAAAAATTAATTGTCTTGTTCAAACAATAAAATCATGCAAAAGTATATATACCTACCGTAAAAACTCGAATAGCGGCCGGTACTCAAATAGCGGCCGGTCCCGTATAGTGGCCGGGGTTCAGCTTAATT
>JAQFYC010006840.1:0-11497 GCA_034694165.1 Tomocerus mixtus
TGACTGGGTATCCATTCTAGAGACACAGCCCCACAAGAGGATAGTAAATTTAGAGTTGCAAAGCACTCTATAATTAGACTTTTGGGGTAAATTGAAAATCATATTTGAATTCCTTACATCAACACCTTTAACATTTGCCATATGTTTCTATTTAAAAAATAAGTGGGCGTGGCCAGAACTCCATGGGGGTGTGGCCGATTTGGTTAAAAAACATCTCGGGTGTTACTTTTTACCTCCTCTTTCGAATTCTGTTTTCAGAATTAAAAAAAAGTTGACGCGTTCGAAAGTTAGAGCGCAGACTTACACACTTACTAACAGACAGCAATGATCTTCTGAATATGTATCTGACGATACATAATAACTGGAGAATTATTCTGGACAATTACTGGGACAACTGGAGAATTATTCTGGACAATTACTGGGACAACTGGAGAATTATTCTGGACACTATATATTATTACCGTTTCTCTGTTATTGTCCTTGCACAGAATTACTTAGGCTAGGTTATTTATCAGCGGTTCGGCAAAGCAGAATCGCCAATGCATGGAGGGGGAAGGGCGCATTATTCCCACTTACTATTATTTCACTTTTTTCTCTTATAGCTCCCACACAGGTTGGCTATTCTTCTTTTAAGGTTAATATGACTTTACCTAGAGTTTTCTGCTTTAAAAATATTGGAAGGGGTTGTGGGTGTATGGTATCGTTTATTATGATTCCCCAAGAGGTAGTAAACAAGATTATAATAACCAAGTTTCGGCAGAAACGGACATAAGTTTAGTAATATATAATATCTTGGTGTTAATATCGTACACTGTGAAGCCTCAATAAATGCCTACTACTACTATAATCATGCCTCTCCTGCTCTCCATGTTGTAATCGTGGTTAAGGAAGCCGTATTCCCAAAACTTCTACCAAGACCCTAAATGAAGGAAAAGTTCCGGGTATATATAAACGGAAAGAATAATAATAAAGGGACATTGGGGACAACTTTCTATAGTACCAACCTTTCTAATTAGTAACCCCCATATTTACTTCAATATAAGCATTTAAGAGCTGTCATGAATTTAACATAACTGTGGTCAAAGAAAAACAACCAATTAATTATTTAATGTTTATGAAAGTGTCTGATATTCCTAGTTTTTGTGAGCGAGTGAACGTGACTGGCTATGTAATCGTAATGTCTGTCCGTCCGTCCGCCCGTCCACACGATAACTCAAGAACGCATTGACTTAGGATGGTAAAACCTGGTATGATTGGTAAATTGGTCAGTAAAGGGGCTATTGAATTGTTGGTGGATATGTAGGAGAGGTGGTAAATGTATACGAGAAATACTGATAATATTATCATTCTAACTTACGGCGACTGGGGTTTGTGGCAAATTGGAATTTAAATTTTTTTTAAAGTGGATTACCGTATTGAGCCTAACTTAAAAATCGGATTTACTTTTAGACTTACGAAAAAAATATTTTACCCCAATTTTAACCGAGTCGTAACTCGGTTCTCTCGTGTTTTGTAACTCGTAAATTGATAAATCAATATGTATAGGCATGATTAGTAAACAAGATATGTATATTACAGTGGCTTGACAACACGAGTACATTTGTCACTTTGGCAACGGTAGCGTTATAGGTATGAATTTGGGTTACTTAGATTTTTTCCGAAATGGTGGGAGGACAAAATCGCTGGGCATCCCCGCACATCCTCCTGTCCGTTCCTTATTTTTTTCCCCATGTGTGTGACTGTGCTAGACATGCCCGTGATTGCGCACACGGGCTAAAAATACTAGTGCTGTATGAAATATTCAAACAATCCTTCATTCATGGAACGGGCTTCAGCTAGTAACATTGTATGTTCATATAATAGTATGATGTCGGGAATAGTGGTGTAGAGGGTAGAGAGGTGTAGCTAAGGAAACTAATTAGCTACGTTAATTTGGTTGTATGTAAATTAGATTGCCCAACAAATTACTGTGTATTTTATTCAAAAATGCATTGTTTTTTGCCCAGCATCCCGTCTCTGTCAGATACCGTCCTTTATAAGTTGAAAGAAGAGAAAAAAATTCAATATACCAAATGAAGCCTGTAGCATCTAACAACAATGCGCAGAGGTCTTGTACATGTATCTACCGTTATTTGAAGATATTTTTGATTGAATCTTAGTGCTATTTAATTGTTTGAAGTTTTATTTTGAACTCATTCTAAATTGTTTGCTAATATTATTTTGCTATCAAAGTTACCAGTTAAAATAAAGGTAGGTAATACTATATATATTTTAGTTTAGCTACGTTGTCTTAAGGAGCAGCCATGGCTTCTTGAATCCAATCAATGAAATGCGAGACTTCGGTATAGACACCTGGATATTGAGGTCTTGCACATCCTAGAGATATTATATATTCAATCATTACATAATACTAAAATAAATATTTATGTACTATAAAATATTTTATAAGTTATTCAAGGAACGCTTATTATGGTAAGCTATAACATTCGTTTTCCATCATGTAACTCCAGATTCAAAAAGTCTACATTGAAGCAGCTTCAGAAAAGAGTGAGAATGTAATGCTTTCAATACCTATTCCAAAAGAGACGATTCCTGACAGATAAGGATAGCCTAGATCGTCAGCGACCATTGGACCTCCTATATTTAAGAAAAGAATAATTAGCACTCAAATAATTATATTACAAACTTTAAAAATAGCAAAGTTACGATAGACATTTCTATAAATACATATGATAACAACTGCAACATTTATAAAGTTATAAAGTCATTTTCTTGTAATATAGAATTGTATTACCAGAATCCCCTTGGCAGGAATCCTTTCCACCACCGTTTTCATAGGCACAAATCATATCGTCAGTAATATTATGGCTTGAACCATACAGACTGTCACATTGTTCATCAGAAATAAGGGGAACTTCAACGTAGCGGAGAAATCGTGGGGAAAGACCTCCTTCTACCAGTGCACCCCATCCGGAAATGGTAGCAATTGCTAATATATATTAAGAGTAGGTAAATAAGGACACTAATTATGTATAACTACTTTTTTCATATGATATTTAAACTTACACCCATCTGGGGGCGTATGCATTGCTGGTGGCAGTTGAATTGACTGAGCCAACTCGTCCAAAACCAACGGAGGATTTAATTTCATGAGAGCAATGTCATTTTCAAATGTTGTATAACTGAATCCAGGATGGCGAATTATTTTAGCTACGCCATGTCTTCTCTCATCCCCCTCTGCGGCACCAATATTATACTGATTGGACACAACTACATAGGAAACGTTGAGAGCATCGGCACAATGACAAGCTGTGATGATCCAGTCGGCATTAAGAATGGATCCACCGCAAAAATGCGTCCCGATGTATTGGATCTGCACTACAAACACATTATTTATTTTAATTAGGATATTATTTCATGCAGTTCATTAAAATGTAAGCTAGTGAACTGTAAATTAATTATATAAAGTATTTAGTTACCTTGATAAGGAAACTGCCCTCGCTCTGCCTGTTGACCTCCAACTATACGTTCATGAGGCTTAGCTGTTGAGAATAAAATAAAACAATGCCATTCCTACCTTTTAACTAACTTAGCAATAATTTAAAAACTTAATATTTTAAGCTATAAAATTATGCAAAATTGTTGTAAGTTTCTAATTTTATGCAAATTACCTGCTGTAAAGCCAATAATGGCAGCCAAAAGGATAAAAAATTTAATGTCCATGATTAATTTGACTACCTATTGCCTATTAATTAATTAACTAAAGAAGTAGAGACCATGGTGAACAAATGGAATACTTGATTGATACCTTATCAAAATTGTTTCGTAATTATTAGCATTAATGATTGAAATATCTATATGAGTTGAGATGATATGCACAGAAATATTAGATAAGCGGAACAAGAGCAATTACATTAAAAGCATCTCAAAATGACAATGTACGTAGATAGTGTGGATTGGATATCTATTATTATAATATTTCATTTATTACAATCTATCATGTTCTTATACATCATTATTGTATGTAATGTATAATGAATAATATATTTAGCAAGTATTTTTCTTGAATAGTAAATTATTACTATTATTACTATTAGAGAGTTGAAAATCCTATTTATATTATTTACCTACATGAAATAACAAACGTAATCTAAGAATGGAGTTCTAACAAAATTTCAAAAGGATAACGATGCATGTTTGATGTTCATGCATCATGCAAGTAACTAAAATAAAATTATAGATTTTTTCATATTTAAAATCATAGATTTCATAGATATTTTATGAAATGTTCCGTTGAAACACCAACCTAAATTTTGTGAATATTTTCATGAAAACACCAACATAAATAGTATGAATTTTTTCAAAGAAATACCAAACTAAATATTGTAAATTTTTTCATATAAACAACAAACTAAATATTCCAGATCCTTTGTATACGCATATTTATTACAATTATGCAACATTACACTCACTCGGGCGGGCTGTATATGGTTATGGTGCTTTGGCAGTTTTTAAATATTCATTTCGAAGAAAGAATAATGAACTATGAACAAAAAATTTCTTAGCGAGCCTTTCTTTGCCTATAGATAGTCAAATAAAAAGTTTGCATATATCAGTATCAACTCTCCTTTTATAATTTAACGTTTATTTTACTCAACAACATAATGCGGTTACATATATAATTAATCATATCTGAAGTCAATATTAGAAATAGCTTGGTACAGACATAATACGAACATTTTTGCATATCCATTTTTAGCAATTTACTTTACAGAACAACGTTTACATACGATAAATTTCCATTATTTGAAATTTTTGACATACTGTACAATTATGTTAACGTAACTTCGAGTTTATGTTTAGTTTTTTAAATAGAAATAACATACAGAATTTCGTGCTGCGCTTCATAGCCTCAAATTATCCATATTACTATATTACAATAAACATTCGCTGTTATATAGTTGGTAGCTTCGCCTTTTCTTTTAATGTGTACATATACAAAAGCTAAGATCTACAGTTTCTTGTGATAATACTTACTTAATCAGTATAGCTATTATAAATACAATGCAAGCTTGAATAGTTTGTAGATTTCTTATCAAAAACTGTGAACAGATATTTTATTATCATAGTTTGGCAAAACAAAATTACGGAGTTTCTATTAATATATACTATCTGCGCTATACTTTGAGAAATATATAAAGTAGCTATATTTAAATTACTAAAAAGGAAAGTGGGGGCAATACTCAATGGTTACATTGAAACCGTAGTTTTAATTTATAAGGGAGCTTGTAAATAGTGTCCAAAGGATGGTATCCGATAAGAACGGATAAGAGTTGGGATCGGTAGCCCATTAAATCTGAACCAAAAACATGTATATGCGCACGGAGAAATAATTATTTTTACCAAACTCAGTCATAAAAAACCCCTGGATCCTCGATTGTTTTCAAATCCGACAATGTTAATTTTTTCCTAATGCGCGTACATGCGCATGTCTCCACAACAATTAAGCGCACTGCAGTCATTATTTTTGCCGACATCCCTGTCATCGAAAACCTCTATCCTCTAAAGATTTCAAATCCGAAAAAGATTACTTTGCGTTAGCAGTACATTCTTGTAATTCCACCAGGAATACATATATGCATTATTCCACTGATTGAGCCAAAAATGACCCGTTTTATGATATTTTTCAAACGCAATTTTTAGTTCGAAATGAGTAAACTATCCCTGATTGTAAGGCTGTCTTCAAAACTATCGAAAACCCCGGTCAAGTTCTTCAAAATGGGGATTGAAAGTATCAAGTTTACCCATTCCTCCAATGTTATCCATTTTCGTTTTTATTAATTATAAAATCAGGGGTGCATTTTAGATATAGAGTCTTATACATGATTTTGGTTCAGAATTGAATGGGCTATATCGGTCCCAACTCTCAAATGCTTATCGGATATCATCTTTTTGTTTCATATTAGCACGACAAATTGTAATCTGCATAATATGTATATTATACTATTTATTAGATACTTATACATATAAGCTCTATTTTTATAATTACCCATCTGTAATTGTAAATTCTTAAAACTAATCTTATCATCTAATACCAGCTCCACTAATTTGTGCTTTAGTTAAATTAATTACACATATGGGAGTAGGTGAAGATCAAATATTATTTTTTATTAATTACGACATTATGTGATACAAACTCATGTGCCTACATTAATTTAGGCGTCCAGTTTCCTAGTGTAGCATATACGGGACATTTAGTGATTACTATAAACTTACATTAACGACCTACTCTTTCTACATCGTAATTAAACTATTCCATATTATTAGGTAGTTTAAAGCTTAATATGATAAGTTTACATTTTAAATAATTATTATATTGACTGTACATATACCTAGGTGTTGCATGGGAGGGTACTATACAACTAGACGATGCTTTCTATAAAATATTCAATTAAATAAGTTGGATTTTCTCTGCATTGGAATAATTATTTTGTTATAATAATTAAGTTGCATGGTCCTTTTATTTTGGTTGAAATACGGAGGCACCAATACGTGCTTTATACACTAATCAGTAGAAATATGAACAAATAATGAACAAATATACTTCTTTTACATTTATATTAATTTTCCCCTTCCCGTTATTGTATTTAAATAAATAGAAGATATTACTTATTTTCGCATATAAATAGTATTGGCAACTGTGTCTAACAATAATCGGTGACTTTGTATATTTACTCGTAGAAAAAATTTGTATATTGCAATAAGGTAAATATTTTTTCATATGCCTGCATTTCTGTGATCATATTAGCATTTGAACAAAAATCGTCTAAATACAAATGATCATCGTTTAGCTCATTAAATTGACAAATTATTTAGTATCATTTACCTAAGCTCAAATTACGATTAATACAAAATTGCATAATTATCGGTACAGTTAAGTATGATAGAATAGTAGGAAATACTGATATCAAGAAGGGGCTTAACAATAAATTATAATAAAACTTGCATTACAACTATTATGCAGAATAGAAAAGCTGAGGTGAATTAATCTAGATTAACTACTATTAAATTTAGCACTTGGACATTTACGAAATACCGACAGACAAGTACGAAAGGACAAAAACGACAGATTTTAGACAAGTCTTAATTTGCAAGTATAGGTAGTATATAAGTAACAATAAGTAATAGCGAATATGCAGCAACGCACAGGTACTCGTACAACACAGATCTCATTACCAAGATACTATTTCTAATCTACTGCGTTTCTGTCTCGCAGTTGGCCACTAATTGTAAATAAGTGACCAGAAGAGCAGGAATGTATTTTAAAATTCGATCTGTTGACTTCCCTGTGGTCACTTCGCTTTATCCTTAGAATTGATTGGCATGTACGCAACCACACACACGAGATCATGTGTATTGGAGAACGTTTTCAAATCAAATGTAAAGTTAATTTAAAGGGTTATCAATATCTTCTTAGACTCTGTTAAAGAAATCGTACAAAAGTATATTTTGTGAGTAATGACGCAATTTTGCAACACGGCCAGCAATCGTTTCATGTTTACGCAGTTTGATTTGATTCCAAAAATTGCACATTATTTATATGGGATAATAAATAATAGCATTGTAACAGGAAACCAATCAAAACATAAATATGCTGATTTACTGGACGATGTCCCAATAATGGTGCCATTATGATAGTCATCATGCCATGAAAATTGTATTATCATAATGTAATATTCAGGTCAACCAAAATAATTAAAATGAAATGGAAGAGAACAACAGCACAAGCACATATTATACAGGTTGCAGACTAATGCGACTATCTATACAATATATTATTTACAGTTACCTAAATAACGTCTTCAAAAAGGACAACGATACGAACGAGTGGGTTACTGGTCGGTTATTTTATAATACAATAATTCGTGTTAACTGTTAATAGTAGTAAATGACTGGCTTTGAGAGCACCTAACAATATTTACGGTTCCTACATCTATTTATAGTAAATTCTGTTTATAAGATTTTAGTCTCTGCAACAATGCTGTAAGATTTGTATTTAAGGGAAGTTTTCATAAATGTCGATTATTTCCTCAGTTTGTAGCAATATAATCTTTTGAATCCATACTTGCGTGTGAATCTAGACTAGTGTTATCAGAATCGTTACTCTGGGGTCCTGAATAATTCGCTGCTTCTTGGAGTCTCATCAACATATTCATCTGCAATTAGCAATACAATTACAAGTTTAAGAAAATTATTATTCTTAGTAAATGAGCTAACTAACTGGAATCAAAATCATTATTATAATCTAGAGTAAAGTAACAATAAATGCAATAAAATAGTTACCAATGGGTCAGGATCACTATTTTCAGCTGATTTGCTCCCATTTCCAGAGGTTCCATTTGTTGAAGATTTCATATCGTAACCAACATCTTCAGGTCTCAGTCTAACATTAAAAAACATCATATAGATATTAATCTGCACTTATACAATTAGAAAAATGCAATACCTTGGTATTGCCTCGTTTACAGTTTACATACCTCAGCAAAGCAGACTTTCCTGTAGACAAAGAATGCGACTCTGTCCAAGGATAAGTCTGTAAGAGAAACTGTGATGGATCTTCCCAGGCAGCTTTCTTCCCGTAAAGTTGAAGTCCCTCTTTCATAGCTTCAATAAGATAGGGTACAATGGAATAATGCCACAGATCGGTAAACCAAACTTGGGAATTGGCAACGTCCGCTGGGCATGATAAGAACAAGCGTGGTCCAATCGTTACTTCAGAGGAATTGTGCGTTTCCAAATATTTGTTGACATGTAGCCAAACTTTTGGTATCCAATCCATGACTCTGGCCAGCTCCAAATTTCTTAGTCCTGTTTGAATGTCTCCCTCAATCAAACGACGCTGCAGGTAACGATTCAGAAGTCCTTTGACAGGTTCCATATGATTTCCAAATAGGACCCATCTGAAATACAAGTTTAGGAGTAAATAGTTAAGCAAATCTTTCGAATTGACTTTTATGGAAGAACTTCTATAGAAAAACATACCGGAAGTTGTGATGTAGCTGAAGATTAGCCGTGCTTGCGGTAGACTGACTCATTGTCCCGATAACAATAGGGCTAGTTGCACTTTGTCTCGAATGCAAAAACCCATTAAAAACTTCCCCAAAGGAAGTTACTTGGTGGAGGTTATCCAATATTATCACAGATGGCAAATCAGTACTGGAGCTCTCGCACTGCTCAGCAAGATTTGCCAGATACTGTTTCAGCTCTTTGTTATTCTTATGGTCAGCACTGAAGGTAGCTATCGCTTCTGGACAAGGATCCTTTCCAGATCGGGCCACAATGAATTCTCCAAGCTTTCTAGCCAAGTAAGATTTTCCAGTTCCACTCGGTCCACACAGAATTATGCGACCGTGATCCGAGAGCAATGCGATGTACCTGGATACAAAAACATCGTGTTGAATTTGCAAACTTTCTTACAATTAATAATTCACGCAGATTCATTTCATCAACAAACTTTGCCTGTCTACTGGTACGCATTAAATATTAACGAACTTAGCAACTCATTTACATACCTTTGCAGTATGGACTTCGGTACAAGTGTTTCGAAAGTCAAAGCATCTACTGCACCATTATGAGAAGCTCCCTTCAGACAAATTCTGATCTTGTTAACGTCGCCCACTAAATATCCACAGGGAAGTAACTCTGGAACAGGCTCCTCTTTTGTCCTAGTTATTTCTCCAACATTATAACTCAAAATAGAATCAGCACTCAGACCCAAATTGGTAACTGGATCAATACGCATCACATATTCCTAAACGCAAATTAGGACATGGTTAAGAAGATATAATTAAATTTTATTATGTATGAGTTTAATCTCTTTAACAAACAGTTTGCTGAAAGTAATCTGCATGTGTTTGTTTACCTTAAACGTTCTCTTGATATGGGCATCCAGAACATCCCATTTAGTTTTGCTGCTAACATGCACCGTTCCTACTGAACATTCTTGCGATGGGAATCCTTCATGAGAATTAACATATCTCTCATAGAGTCCATGGCATCCGAGGAATACGGTCACAGTGATTCGCTTCCCTTCTTTGTCCATTGGCTCGGTTAGCAACAAATCTGCACAAATATTATATTAGTCATCAAATCAGGTATATACACTCAATACTAAAACACAGATACAGAAAACGCTTTTCTATTGCCACAGTCGCTTTAATTATAATCGATGGATATCCAATACAAAATAATAGATGCCCCAAAATATATACTTATTTAGTACTTTATATATTCTTCAAATATTACCCAGGTGTTCAAGTTCTCTAAGGCTAACGGAACAAAATCCACCGAGTAGCATTTTGATTCCTTGTGCACAATTAAACAAACTTCCAAATATGTTTATATAATTCAGATATCAAGGATTGAGTGTTCTATCTAAACTACGAAAGTACTTATTATTTGTTCACCAGCCCGGACGTGACAGAAAAAGAGTTCAGCGTATGTAAAACTTCACTCAGACAATGGTTGCTGCTAAATTTGCAAGTTAGTAAAAGTATTCAGTGAACACAAATAAGCATCCAGACCGTGACTAACTTATTCACAATATTATTTAGTCTGTGATGTGATCCCATTTGATTTTGCAAAATAGGCACTTGCTTATTGATAAGATGATAAGATTGTATATAACAAATAACGTAAAGATCCGCAGTGAAATGAGTCTTCAATGATGCGTCATACACTTTATTAAATTTAAATACTTATCAAGATGATAACTTTTTCTCTACTTAATCGCAGTGTTAGGTAGTTGTCAGTCAATCTTGACAAACAGAGACATTATTTAATATACAATTGCTCATTCCCAAACAACAAAGAATTAATCGTAAGCTTGTGACCGTTTCATATAATGTCCTTTCTTCTGTGTCTCATGTTTCGCGATAGCGCTCTCTACTATGTAGTAGCTTCCAGATATTTCAATGACAAAACTAGGTACCCTATTTTAGCAGATCAGATACTAAGTTCCTTCACATTCTTCACATACAACGACTCTACAGTAAATTACGAAGTTGAGTTTTGTATCATCTTACATTTTATGGATTGTGATTGTGACTGACTCTTTTGCATTACTACACTACAACAATATTAAAGATGCCAATCAAACAAAGAAAGATACTTAATATTTCATGTAAAATGTACACTCTCGCACAGCATACTGACTGAAACTTTGCAAGGGGTAATGCCTAAGCAAAATATTTAGTTTTAAATATCAGTGCATGTTTGCAGAATTGAATGTGTGCATAACATAGATTACATGCCGTTATGTAATACACACATAATGCACTTACCCAAAGTTTTAATGACTTCCCAATGGCAACATTATACGTCGCGCTTATATTAATGCATGCGATCCTGTATACGTATAATACAGGGTGAATACTTTAAGACGCCCAGTGTATTTAGATAGGGAGTATATGAAAGGAGACACAGTGACCTGACTACG
>JAQFYC010006841.1:0-11493 GCA_034694165.1 Tomocerus mixtus
AAAGGTGCCACGGTGACCTAACCTGACAATTCGAAGGCCGAACTTAAAGCAATTTAATTAAACTTGGTTTCATCAAAATCGGTTGATACTTATAGTTAATGGGTCAAATGTGAGATTAAAATAAATATCCATGTTTTAAATTTTCGTGACCTAAAAACAGTTTTTATCCCAAAGTGAACTTCCTCCTATGCAATTTTGGACTACGAAAGGTGATTCTTTATTTTCAATCTTTAATCTCTTCTGCTAACTTGGCCCTATTGACCAGTGAATTGATTCGTTCCGGGTAGGGTATTAGAATGGATTGGGATTTTGGGATGGTATACAGCCAATAGGCCCGTTTTGCGATGTGTAATCATTGTAACTAGAGCTGTTGCACAATTCTGTTGAGTAAATAGCGTTGTTGTACTCTTCCCGTAAGGTACATAATTGCAATACTGTTGGTATAGGTCACATATGTCCGGTATAAAACTGTAGGTTTGTATGAAAAGAGTACAGGTAGAGTCAGAGCAGTTGAGTACTTTTCTTCTATTTCTACTGTTGTCCAACTTGACATTTAAGACATGATGAACATTTTCTCGGGATTTTCCGCCCAAATTGTGTTTAATGCTTCGCTTCTTGTCGAGCCTTTCTCTACTCTACTTTCTCCGATGCATTGACCCATTCTTCACTGTATCATCCTAGATTCCTTTGTTATCAGTGTTTTGGAACATTAGCCACACTACAATATAAACCAATGAAGATGTCTCCTACTTCACACAAAATGTGGTACTTTAAGTACATATTCCTTTTTTAGTTAATATTAGTATATTAAGCATGATATTATTAAATGGTTGAGAAACGACTATATAGAATGCTCTGTCTGGCCGTCTGGCGACGCTGTTCAACGTTGAATTTTGTTTTTACAGAGTTGACAGAGTAAGTTTTCACGATGAACTGTTTAGTTTTTGAGCCAAATCTGCCGCACCCCATGGAGTTTTGACCATGCCCTATTAAATAGCAACATATTATGGCAAGTGGGGTATCACCGGAAAGTATCGTATAGATATGGTTTACTTAGAAGAAGAACCATGAAGAAAGCGGATCGTACGGAGAAAAATTACGTTCATACAGTTCTAAACACTTGCACTCTTCTTTAAAAAAAACTAAAGGGGATTTTTAAAAAATCCCTTTTGGCATCTTTTGCCTTCAAAGTTTTCAAAATCTAAATAATACACATCAAAAAAGTCAAAATAAGGCACACACAATAAGACAGAGTGCAGTGTTCTGAGAAAAGTACTGTGCAGTTCGCAACGCTCTATGGTCGCAATTTTACTTTTCTACTATTCGTTCCCTGTCCTCTTTCTTCCGGACGATATTTTCCTGATAGCATCTGCTTTTCATGTTGCATTACCTTTACAAATTTGTAAAGGTAGGTACTACTTTTGTAACTGAATAATGGATGAAGTATAAACCGGCAAAGAGAAATACATATCTTGGACCTATTTGCTACTTATCATCACTTATTGAGGTGATGTTTTAAGTAACCCCCTAAAGAAACTACTTAGAATATTGTGTTTGTGTAGAATGAAAGTGAAATGGGGGAAAGACGTTTGATCAAATGCTAAATTGTATGGATGCATAGACAATACGAGAACAGGATTCGCACAAAGAATGAGAGACGAGCTTATATGTATCACATCAAAGAAAATCCGAACCAAATCTGATCTCCTCTACCTTCAAGGCTAAAATGATACAGTATGCAGTGGCAAAATAATAATAATACAGGCTCGGGGGCGGATACAGCTTTCCTAATTCTTGGGCAATAAATAAATATTTATGTATAGTGTATTTATATGTACCACATTATGTAAATAAATTCCCTTGTAGGTGCCTAGGTGCTAATCGTAATAAACTGAACTTAGTCAAGACATGTCATGAACACAGCGCATTTGTATGCTAGATTCACATATTGGAGGAGAGAAAATAGCTAATAAGGACAACCACTGAGAGTGAGAAGAGAAGAATTGCTCTTTAGTATTCTATAGGGCACATAACTATACTATACACCTAGGGGGCAGGCAAGGCAGTATAGGAAACTACTACCTATTTATTTATTTTATTTATTTTTGCAAACAAAATCCTCAGATCGAAATCTCTGAAAAACCACTCTTACATAAATATTTGGAAGTAGGTTTGCAGACTCCCGAACTGTAAGAATACAAAAAGAAAATAACATTTTGCTCGTGAAAGCATGCTAATGTTTGGTTTGAAAGCTAGGGTGCTAACTTTCAAAAGAATTTCTTATGTTTCTGGTACCCCAGTCGTTAACGGGAAATCATAAAGTCCTTGTGATCCGTGGAGATTTCTGTAGTAACATCTTTAACTGTTCACATAGGTATTACCTTTAAAATTACTCTTTTGTGTCTCTCTATTCTTACTTTCTGTTACAATTTGCGTGGATATACTAATATCCGGTGCATCCTATCCAATAGATGTAAAAACATTGTATTGGGAATACAAATGTTGGGAGTTGTACTGATTTATTTTATACTACCTACCTATACCTATACATTGTACTGTGCGTACATTATTGTACATGCCTATTTTTACAAGTCTAGTGTATGTTTACAAGAAACACTATAATATACATACATAAATATAACGTAATCCTTTGTCTGTACAATATAGATAGTGGGCTAGAAATATAAAGCTTCTAACAAAATAAGTTATACGAAAGAGAGCAAGGAAGGCAATGCAAGGGTACGTTGTATTTATGTAAATATGTAAAAGAGTTAGGTGTTAGCGTTGCAATGCAATGTTCAAGTTCCATGCAAACGTGAAACAGCCATACGGATTGATCATTAGAATCATTACTAGTACTTATTATGTAGTAGTAATCCTTACACACAAGTAATATTTATATTACTAGATTATATCCATGCATTGAAATGCAATTTATATTGTGTACTGAATATCTGTATTCTGTAGGATCAATTTGACCCACCTATAGTTTGTATTGACCCATTACTAGTAAGTTAATGTCCAGACTGGGTTGGGTTAGATTTATCAGTACTGCTGGTTGTTTATTAGATTATTTATTAATGCTTTATATGCTAGAATGAATCAATGAGTCTGATAGTTTGCATACAAACGCCAACATCTGCATGATTGATATGTACTCGAGAGATTGAGATATGAGAAGGGGTAGAGATGTGAGATATGGTTTAGAATTGGATCCAAGGCACGGGTTGCTTTGAATTTCCTTCTGCTTTCTTCAGTTCTTTTGTTTTCTTTGATTGAGTGTTCAGCAGAGTTGAAGGTGAGATTTTGTGCTTGAGTTCGGCTTCACTTGACACGTCGACGATCTCCTCCCCTCTCCTCATCTCTCACAAACAAAATGATTTTTTCCTGTCTGTTTGTCTCTGCTCCTCTCGGCTCAATCCGCAGCACTGCACTACACTGTCTCTCTCTTCCCTCACTCACTCATCCTTCATTGGACGCATGTAGAGACAACATCAAAGGGAATGAAAGTGAAAGCCATTGCTTAGTCCGCCCCATGCACACACGTCAACATTTTCCGTCAAAATTCCTTTCTTCTCGATTTCTATTTCTGAAATCTGTTTTTGGTGCTACTGACTGCTGCCAGACTGACTGCCACCTGTCACTCTGCAATTGTAATGCTCAAATTGCATATGATATCTGTGTCTCTTGAATGTAGGTATTTATGTTACGGCGGGTTGCAATCATTTCTGCACTCTCATGAATAATATGTACCCTTCGGTGTGTTATAAAGTCGGAGTCCATTCAGCGCACCACACAAGACATCAATATAAATTACATAGATGTACGCCAGCATTCAATATTCAATTATGACATATTATTCAGTCTAATTGAGAAGCAATGCATGATTGCGGGACAAAACTGTATTACACCTAATGTGTAACAAACGTATGTATGTACTTGCTACTTATTTGAGATAATATTTTGCCATTCCGTCATGTGTACCAGGCAGGGATGCACCCTGTACCTAGGTAAATACTAGCTACACCTTACGTACCTAACCTATTTGCCTGCATATTGGAAATTGAATTTCTTTGAGAGAACTTATGCTGCTTGAGTGCAGTGGGTGAGTGAAAGTTATTCCTAGCCTGGATTTCCATTTCAATACACAGCACAGAACGAAGCATATTGGTACTTTTCACTAAGATAACCCAAAGAGAATGCGATAAAAAACAAAGGCGCCACAGACTCTTTCTATCAGTTCCATTCCATGTCTATTGACTTAGTGATATGAATTTTCTCACTTTGCATTCATTGTGTACCTAGGTAATATAGCATAGTTGTATAGTGTCGAATGACGAACATCACTAAACTATATATGCAGGGGAGATTCAATTTCCAATAAGTATTTTACATAGTATATAAAACGGAGCCCTTCAATCGCCCGCCTGGCCGTGCTTTTGCACAAATACTTTTGGTACTACATTATATGTAGGCAAACTGAACCTACGCAAAGGTATCAGTATCTAGCCTAATAGGACTGAAAATATTGATGAATGAACATACTTTACTTAACTACTTTATAGTTAACTAACTGTTGGCTGTTTGGTAACTGTTTAGTCTACTGTTATCACTGCCTGTTCCAATCTCCGTCGTTCCTTCTCAATTATAATAGTATTAGAATGTATACAAACAATACGAAATATTTGCACGAAGGAGTTTGCTGTTGATTGAGGTGTAGTGATTAGAAATAACGACTACATTCCTATCTTTAGCTAATGCATGCCGGTTCCAGGGTGAACGACTGGAGCTGGATATATATTATGTTAATCCTAAGTTAACTAAGCTATGCTTGGGCAGAGATGTATTCAATATATACTCGTGTCATTACAAGACATAGTCTTAAACACATAGTCTTTTCTACATCATTTCCCACCCTCCTCTTCCGATCTACCTCATCCACCTCATAAATACATACACACATACACATAATATTTCGATGGGGATAGAGGACCAAACCAACTCTATTTTCACTGAAGCTAGAGAGCATTTTATGTAGAGTGGACGGATTGACACCTTCAGACTGGAATCTCTATTATAGCGATGGGGACTGCACCCTATAGATGAGTTGAAGATAGTTTGAACGAAGTATCTCAATCAATTTCTGTTTTATACTACAATTATTTGTAGATATGCATACATACCTTTTTGTGTCCCAATATAGTATGTACATAGACGCACATTCCTGATTCCCATACAAAAGCATTCTCTCCACTTTCCCCAAACCTGTACATAGATAGTATTGCAAAAAAGGTTCTTTGTATTTTATGTCGCAGCAGTTAGCCTTTCTTAGCTATGGATTTGTTTAATGGAAAAAATAGGGAAAGCTTATACAGAAAAGCTCATAAGTAAACGTAACTAATATTTAGACTGCCCATAGTGCCCACCTCTAAGAAGCTTAAAAACTATGTTAGCGTCTGTATCTATACGGTATGTAGTTTTGGATGGAGATAGAGTTCTCACCTCCCTCAGATGCAACAATGCAACAATTTTTTACTGTAGCGCAAAGTAACACATTTTTATATAACTTTTCCAAAATCCCTAAAACATTTTCATCGTAGAAAGCAATTTTGTTTGACTGAGGTAGCGGTAGAGTGCAAAAGGTCAAAGAATGAATGCTATATATTGTATTGTATGACTGTACCTGGTACAAGTACAGCTACAGTCACTACACTAGTACTTCGTTCGTATACAATAGCCTACCGTGTGTAGTATGATATAGTATATTTGTAGTTAGCAACAGAAGTGAAGGGATTATTGATTCTAGGACATAAGGTTATACAGGACAGTTGATCAACGGTCATCAACCATTGAATCCTAAAGCTATATATTCCATAATTTCAATTCAGAGTATGAGTTAGCACGAAAACGAAACCCATGCACTTTATGAAGGATATAGTGTCCGGTAAGATCTTTCGTCCTATTACTGAATTGTTCATGGACGGATGGGAAATGGGAGATTCTATCATTCGTCTGAGAGTGAAGAGTTGAGGAGGAAGGCATTCAAGTCAGCTAATCATAATCTCTTTGAAGTTAGACGAGGGATTGCTATACATTCCTTCTTCCTAATGAATGTAAGTACCGAAGTAGCATTCGAGTTACAGTTGAGTCGTGTCGACGAATTCAAGTGTTCCCTAATCTTCTCCATTATGTCCCACTTCACTTTGGCAGTCGAGTCAGGCACAGGCCACGCAGCAGTTATCTTCTCCATAAGCTCATTAAAAGGGCCGCGAAGAAAAAAGCGAGAAATCCTCTACAATCTGTAACTAAGTAAATCAGACAGATGGACAAATGAATTTCACTTCTCTCAACAACACTCGACGACTCTATACCCCATTAACCCCATCCAATTTCTTGAGACTTTATTATTTATCCTTGCTTCATGGCTCATTTTCTTCTCTTTCACTGTTACCTATATTTAGGTACGATTAATTAAAATGTATTTCAGTAGTAGGTCCTTTCTTACCTTAAGGGAATTCCACCTAGTATATGGAAGTTTATTGACTCTTTCAATGGACATGAGCAAGCGCTTCTATGGTAGTACTACAGTAGTAGGGTCTCGCATCATTTACTACCCGACTCTTTTCATCCCCAGCATCGTTTGCTCCCGCCTTATTTACTCCCGACTATATTGCTCCCTAGCATCTTTTGCTCCCCATAACCATATACGCTGCTTAAAATACGTATATAAGTATGCATTAATATTGTGGTAGTCATTTGACGGTGCCATCCATATTGAAGATCCCTACTTTTTTGAAAAATAAACAGTGAGATTTGACTGCTTTTAATTAGGGTTAAATACGAGAAACGACTAGTGGTAAATACCAATGGACACACTAAAAAAACTACCTTTCCATTGCATCGTTCAAGTTGCAAGTTAGGAATTTTAAGTTGACGTGTTCATGGTCATGGGGAGCAAAAGATGCTGGGGAACATAAAGAGTCGGGATAATATAGGCCGGATCAAAAAAGTCGGGAGCAAATGAGGCGGAAACAAAAGATGCTGGAAACAAGATGAGTAAATGATGCCGAATCCAATAGTAGGAAACTCTAATAGCATAAAGAGCTAAACTTTTCCTTTTGTAAAATTATCTGTTTTACCAGCAAATTCTCTCGCTGGTAATGGGCAAACTCAACTAATTTATCAGTTGAGATGGAGAGTACTCATAAAATTGGCTTAAAAATTATGCGAACTTACGAATTACCGTAAACTACGGTATAATTCCCCTGGGGACAAAACTTCCATATGCGATGAATAATGCCACATCAAACTTTAAATCCCCATGGACAAAAATAGCTCGCCATGTAATAACATATATGCAAAGCTCCGCCTAAATTAGGCAAAGTCCGGCCAAAGCAAAATACCTAAGTGGTAATTTTCCGCAAAATCTTTATTGATGGAAGCGAGAATTCTAAAAAGCCTTCAAGACATTAAAATATTGTGTTGACGGATTACAAATGATAATTTTTCGGGAACAAATTCAAATTTTGAACTTGAAATATTATTTGCCCATGGACCAAATAATTCCCTAAAAGCATCATTTTACACCAAATTTTAGTCCTAAAACAATAATTCCCCATGTGGTATTATACCGCAGTTTACGGTACGTGACAATAATTGAATGACAGATAAACAGACATTCCTTTTACTAAGTGGAGTATCGTTAGAAGGCTGTTGACGCAAAGACTTCAAATATGAATCTCAATGTGCCCCAAACATGGGACACTGAGATTTTAAGAATTCATTAATAAATGGTTTAGTTTTATTTAAACTACTCAACACAACTAGTAGCTTATTAGTGACAATACTTAGATCAACCACTTGGTTGCATCTTACATCCGTTTTGTTTTGGTGATTTCAGTCATTTAATAATATTATATTCATTAATGTAATTAATGTAAATGTAATAAAGCGTCTTATCTTACTAATTACTTAGTTGGTCACACATTTATTCCATTTTTCTCATTTTATTTTTCAAGCATTTCTCGCCGGTAATGAGCAACCTCGCTCCATTTTTGAGTTGAGAAAGTTGAGATTGTGAGAATCCATTATGATCCAAAATACACTATATAATTATATGTACAAAGTTTGGTGAGAGGTTTAATAAGATGGTTTAAGACACATAAACTCCGCAAACTGCAGTCCAGTCATTTGTACTTTAATACACATAGTATCTGTATAGTTATTGTAATATAGTCCAATACATACATTTTGATTTGAAGTGACACTACAGAAATGGGAAATGTTCCACCGGAAATGAGTTTCAGTACTAATCACAGTAAAAAAGAACATTGGCTCTCACTATATAATAGGTAATTACTAGAGGTAGTGTGGATGGAGTCTTTGGAGCAAGTGGCTTAATAGAAATGAAGCAGTGGGCGAAACACGAGTGCTCAACAGCATAACTATTAAAATCGGAGTAAAATACTGTACCTCCATTTCTTTAGTAGATATTAGAGCAGTAAACCCAACCGGAATCCCAACCCAGACGGGTTTGAAAAATATTTGTGTGACTCTGAGTTGGTCTCGCATCATTTGATTTCCAGCATATTTTGATCCCGACTCTTTTGATCCCCATGACCATATGCAGGTAAATTCCTAACTTTTGTATTATGTAGTACCTATTAGTTCTTCCTCCACATTATCATGTAGAGAAGTAGTATTATGTATACTAAAAATGGATCGATTGCAAAACAATCAGGAATGAAAATATGGTCGAAATATCCTTCTACTTCTATTCCTTTTTGTTTTGCGATCGATCCATTTTTAGTATAAATATTTCTCTTCATGATAATATGGAGGAAGAACTAATAATCACTACATAATGCAAAAGTTAGGAATTTTAAGTTGTTAATTTTGAGTTGGGTTTTGTTAAAGGTATGTAAAACTCGTATGAACCACAGACGAGTTTTACATATGTATAGCAATTTTATTTAAATAAATATCAGCCTATTATTGTATTATTTAATCCAATTCGAGTTTTTTATAACAAAATGCGGACAATCACACTTTTTGGGTCATATTGGGCTGGGTTGATTTGGGTTTTATAAAATCGGGCTGCGTTGAGACGACAAAGTCATCCAAATTCTGGTTTTTCGGTTGGGGAAAAGTCAGATTTCCTCCCATTGGGTTATGGATTCGAAAATGCCAAGCCAATGTCTGCTCTAATTTATATAGCCAATACTGCTAATACTGCTTTCAAACGCGTATAGAGAGGGGGACTACGAACGAACTGCCTCCTCGGCATGAATTGACATGACAGTTATGTACCAACAGTACTAAGAGGAAATCGAGTTGACTTCGACATCACAGCGTGAAAAATAATCTTAATGACTTTCAAAGCAATTTCCTACTGTCGACTCTCTTATCTCCATAACCATATACTAGGCATCCCCAATCCACACTTAGTCCTACTTATTATTAAGTTGTGAAACAACTTTATAGGAATGTATGTCTGTCTGTCTTCGCTCGATAACTCAAAGACGGATAAAGATATTGAGATGAAACTTTCGTATATATAACAAAGATTTAGAATATGGGGTCCATCGGTCCACTTGTCAATGAACTACATAAATCTATTTGAAACATGCTTCAAATTGTGGAACAAGTAGAGTATAATAGGCAATTGACTTACAGTTATATATAGTCGCATTACAACATACTTATTAGAATTAATTTCTTTTAGTCTAGCCTAAATCTAACCTATCGTAGCGTAGTCAGAGATAAACAAATGGTGAAAGTGCATAAATAACTTACTGTGTATTATCTGTACTTTCACCATTTCAGTAGCTTAAAGTATGTTAGTTTTGGCAAGAGTATGACAGTATGGACGCTTTCTGGCTGAATTTCTGTAGTTTTTCATTTAATGATCCATCCACCATGGCTACAGTCATTATGTCAATGTATTCATGTCCCATTTGTATGTATTTATAATATGTTCCCCTCTTGGCTACTTCCTCCGAATCACTACATTTGAAATTCCTCTTATGTGTCGTCTGTCTGCAAAAACGTTCAAGTAAATTAATATTTATTTAATATATACAATACAAATATATACAATTTGTAGTACTTGTGCTTTTCGGAACTGGAACAAAGTATAACGAAGATTTATTTTAGTACATTATATTTGGAAGAACGTGTTATTGTCCATGCTTATTACATGTAGCGTTAACCTACTGACTAGATACTATATACTATAAGTGTTCTTTCGAAATAATGCATAACGCTGTCCAAGAAAAGTTGAATCAAAAATTGTCTGAGATAAACCCTGCTGCGTATTAAATATTAGTATACTGTTGTGCAAGTACAAATAAGTATTAAGTATTTCTTAGAATACATATATTTTATATTTATACTGCATTACTGTATTGTACAATACGTATACATACATAACATACTAGAGATACTGTACTAACGTCTACTGACGGTGACGGTATGTAAACATCTATGTCTATGGCCATGCAAATACTTTCTTACAAACTTACGCCGGAACACTGCATTGTATACTGACAAATATTCTTGTAAGATATAAATATTTATTATTTAAACCTGGCAGAGTGGAGCGTTGTATCGTATCTGATTGTGAGCTGTATGTATGTATGCATTTAGAAATTACGATCCACAACGAAATTGGCAGGGCAAATTTTTTTATTTACCTTGTTACATTCTTTGTGTATTCTCCCAAACCAAATGTAGACATGCATTTTTGTACTTCCACTTTATTTGAGCTACAAATCTAGCAGTATAGCTTTCGTTTTTCGTTCCAAAACTCGTTGCCTATATAAATACATAGTCGCTCGCATGCATTTTCTAATTTTCGTTCCTAATATTGTTGCTTTGATCTCGTATCCATAAGTTGCATTCTACCTTAAGGAGCATCTTTCTTCTGTTCTTCTTACATATAACCACAACATCTTCCAAAACATGTTGTTCCCTGAAGAACCTGAAGATATTTTGGTTTTGGATTGGTTCAGCTTAGTGTAGGCACACGCTGGCACCAAGCAATTTGAATATGTATATTTGGAAACTGATCAATCAGGCGATCAGCACAAATACGTAGTAATCCAATATCTAATTGATGCAGAGAAGGTTGGTTGCGCATAATATTTTGGTGTTAGCACGATGCGATACTTAATACTTCAAGTAATTGTAAGAGGAAACATATGGGGCATATTGTGCACAGTAAGTCTATCGTATTTTTTGCCATGATTCCGATTACGGTGTGTGAGTAGCAGTTTAATTTAGTTTTTAGCTTATAGCGAGTTAAATCTTAATTAACTTACTCCTACCCCAAATGCTTAGCCCTGAATGGCAACACTGAGGCATATTATCTTCCTTACAAATGTGTATTTCAACTCATATCCGCACATTATTGCTAATTAGCTTATCAAAATAGAGTTACATGCTAGTGACAGACTGACTGATTTGCTAGAATGTAATTCAGTTGAAAGCTCT
>JAQFYC010006842.1:0-11493 GCA_034694165.1 Tomocerus mixtus
CTCTCATCTGTTCAATCTGTTCTTTTTAATCTTGCTTTTTGTTTGCCCTTTCTTCTTGCTGCTTTCAGTAATTTTTCTTTTCTACTCAGTTAAATGTAATTAATGTGTTAGCTTGTGCCATAAAAATTATACGCTCAACATTTTGTAAATCATACACATAAACATATTGTAGATATTTGTATATTTAATATAAATAACATGTAATTATACATTAGATAGTATTTAATTACATGTAGGGATAAATGTATATGAATTACCTACTTAGTACATCTGCATAAAAATGTATTTTGTTTTCTTATGTTATTGAAGGTTCATTTCCATCCTCATATTTTCGAGGTGTTTTTATGGGACCAAGTAGATGATGTCGGAGGAAGTTGCACGATAGATGAGGAGAACGAATGCATTGTTTTTGAGTTAGGAAAATTAAAACCAGGATGTCACTGGGACACTCTGGAGAAGGAGCTGAATCGAGATGAAAAACGGGCTAGGCGAGAACGGGCAGTCGAATTGGCTCAATCACGAACAACTCACGCTAAGGAATCTACTGCGAGTTAGTGTAAAATATAATTTTTGCATACAATATAAATTTCGTGTATCAATCCACGATTTATTTATTTCTACATATTTTAGCAAAACGGCATGAGCAAAAACAAATGACAGTGCACGAGCAGCTTCGCTTGGATGAGGAAGAGCGAGAAAGGATAGCTGCCATCAAAAATGCTGAACGAGATAAAGCCCTGAGTGAAATGGATTTATGGCGAGAAGCAAAAGGGGAAGAGGAACGTCGTGTGTGTACATCCACATCAACATCAACAGTCGGGTCAAGTAAACAAGGAAACTATCCTTCAATAGCAGAACTGTTGGGAGCAAACAAAGGAAATTGTAACACTCGAACCCGAACTGCTGCTTCTGTGACTAAGAAAAGAGAATGTGAAAGCTGTTCTTGTGCTCAGGGTGATGTTTGCACTTGTAGCAAGATAGAGAAAGAAAATCCTGCTGCTCCTCTTGTTTCAACACCTAAGAACTCCATAGGAAAGTTTGCAGAGGCACAGGTTCCATCCGAAACTTTAGAAACAGGGCGTCCAATAAATGACGATCCATCAAGTAGCACTTGTTCCAGTTTCCCTTCTCTCGATACCCATCATCAACATGATGATCCTAGGACCAAAGGAAAAACTAATACTAACACTGACTCAACCTGCTGGGGCTCTGATACGAAAAGTATATCTCTTTTCTTTTGGGAACACTAAACAACAACTTAGATCAACATTAGCTTCTTCATAAACATTTAAAGTTAACCTAACTATTCATGTATTATATATTTTTCTTTTATGTTACAGATGATACGCCCATTTGGTCCAAGTCTGAACTAACCACTGGAAAGTTTTTGGGAAAAGGTGACCCACCATCAGAAATCCCCATACGACAATCCGGACGAATTGCTGTCACTTTCACCCCTAGAGAATTCCCAACTCCTTCCAGAGAGTCACAGGCTGCGGAAGAGGCCGAGTGGCTCAAGAAACAAGCTGAAGCGAGGCGAAGGAGTGGATTCAATGACGCAGATTTGCGACCAGAAGAACGGGATCCTTCTTGGCTCCTTGACAAAGGAGTTTCTTTGATGAAAACTGGAAGTTTCTTGGGTGCCATCAGTGCCTTTTCTTTAGGAATCAAGCTAGCTCCAAAAATACCTGAATTATATACCGAAAGGTCATCTGCACACCTTTCCCTCAAAAATTTCCATAAGGCGGTCGAAGACTCTTCCCAAGCTTTGGAGTTACTCACTCCTAAAGTCCCTCAAAATGCTAATGACCGATTAAAATGTCACAAAAATCGCGGAATTGGCTTTGCAAGTTTGAAGATGTACGAAGAAGCCTTAATGGATTTCCAGGAAGGTCTTCGACTTCAGCCGGAGGATGAAGAACTCTTGCGGGAACGAGACAGCACTCAACGGGCTTATGATAACCACCAACTTAATGTCAGCAGTTCAGAAGAAGATTAATATAAAAATACCTACATTTTATCATTTATCATAATAATAAGTTAAATTGGAATGATTATCTAAGTTAAGGCAAGTTAAGGTTAAATAAACGAATCTATTGTTTATTACATATTTACTGGTTTACATTTACAATACATTTGAACATTTACAGATAGTTTATCGTATTTTGCAGATATATTTCAAAATTGAAGCTAAAAATAGTTTGTAAATATGTAAGTATCCACCAAGCATGATATGGGTAAGCAACAATAGCCAAGTGAAGCGCGGTGAAAAAAGCGTATGCATATTTTCATTCGAACTTCATTCTTTGTTTTCCGATTTCCTAAATGTTCAGCTCCATTCCATGTTAAGTTTAATATAGCGTAAGCCTGTCGATGGAAGATAGTAAAAGGAAAACTTATTTCCCATTCTCCCTATGCAATGGAGCAAGATTGCTAGATTTTGTAGTTGAGCTGACTTTTCTAAGCGAATGTTGAATAGAAAGTCAAGTCAAGTCAGAATTTCGTCTGCACCATAGAACAGAATGTCAGTAGCTCTGTACAACAGTTTTTACAGTATACGCTTGTGCCTACTTTGAGAAATTGCATTCTCCCAGCAGAAAAAACATAGTGCCTAAGTATATAGATGGATATCTAAAAGTCGAGTGTTTACAAAGGTGTACGCTTACAAACAGTAATCGGAGGCTCACGAATAAAATATGAGTTTTCCATATGGCAAGTGTGTTTTCCTTCTCCTTGCTTGACTGATATTATCTTTGAAGGGAGAATAGTTTGCTTCCCTTGGCGTGTCTTGACTTTAGATAGAGCAACTGACTGTTTTAGTGGAAAAGTTACATATCATCGAATCTTTATCCATAAATGTAACACGTCCACTTCTGCTACTTACTAAAACGATTCACTGTTTTACCTCTAAGTAGCTCCTCGTTTTTGCTTACGTCTACTCTTATAAGGTCATGTGCCAAGTGATAAATGGATAAACGGTTATAGACTTTCTACACAAAATTCCTATTGAGCGTGTTGTAATTGTTGCTAACAGACTGGGGAAATTGCCTTCATAACTTTAAGATATGAATTTCGTTTCCTCAATAAATTGAAAATAAAATATACCTAAAAAAAATTCAGGAATCTACTTTTCTAAACAGAAAGTTAGAGATACATGTGAAAGGTATGTAAAAAGCTCGTCGGGACTCGGGAGTAGTAAAGTAACACTATGGATCAACGTTCCAATCAATTCCACTATGTTATTACGCTCCAAAAGAGAACAGGGAACAGAATATCAACCCAAAAATGAGAAAGTGTGACGAGAAATGGCAAGACTCCCAAAAGTAGAGCAAAATGCAAGGAAAGTAAGGGAAACGGAACAAGCAATGCAATGCAAAGTTTGGTAGATTACAAGAAGACTCCTTACTACGGTTCAGTTTTAACTTTCTTTATGTAGTATTTACCTATTTAGATGTCCTTTAATAATTGGGAAAAGTTCAATTAATAAATATTATAGTATTATCAATAGGTTTTTCGTTTTCCAAAATATTGGTTTGTCTGTAATGGAGAAATGATGAAAAAATATACAGTGAATATTTTGTTATCAAGGAAGTGCAGGTATCTGTGTAATGCTTGCGTGGGAATTTACATTTATGTGTCTGTATCATTTTTCCATATTGCAATTCCAACTCTAACATAAATGGAAATGCTCATCCTTGTCAAGTCGCAGTGGGACAAAACAAGTGAAGTGTAGTGAACTTAACTCTAGGAGACACCATCTCTAGGATTTCTAGTATCCATCTGTAGGAAACCAGATTTAGCTCTCAACTGAACTTGAATAATATATAAGGAACATGCATTAAAATGGAAGCTACACTAGACATGAGATTTGGAGTCCTTCTTTTGCATTGGCGAAGAAGGAAGGCAAAAGCTGCCACTGCACAAAATACTTTGTAGACTGTGTACGTGCTCATACCTCACACTTTTTTAGCCAGGAAAATTGTATTATCAATCCAATAATTTAATGTGTAACAATTGTATTAAAATATCGATATAGCATGTCAATTGAGTAGTATGTAGTTTTCTCTTGATAAGACATCAGAAATATATTCTCTTGTGAAATATGTCGCTTACGATAATTTGCCTTGGGTTGACAAACTTTTGGAGAGTTGAAAAATTGGAGTAACATACTTACTAGGTATACATTTAGATAGTCAAGGTAAGTTAAGGTAAGCCTGGAGCCTACCTACTACACTAAAATTTATTTATAAGCCGCTTGTACTGTAGCATAAGAAAAGTCTGCAAAAAGTTAAGTCAAGGTAAACTGAAGCGAAATAATACTTTCTCTTTCCCTCTTATTACATAAAGTCGATTTATGGAAGTGTATAAGAATAGGAATGTGGGCATTATATTAGCTACTGTACTTCATATATTTCTCTGTAAGAAAATACAGGTACTAAATTCATATAAAGGAGCTCTTAGAGTGTTTCCGTATTCCCAATGTGAGTAAAAGAGTATAAAGTGTTTGGATAGCGGAAAAAGAAAGCCTCGTTTCACTCGCTGTGGTCCATATGCATGAACTGAACTGAAACTGAAAGGAATCTGATCTCATAGAGTCTTGTCTTAGTTTATAAATGTATTGAGAGATTGATCTCTTGTCTTCTGTCCTGTGTACCAATAGAAGCTTTTTGTATTTTCGTGTGGTTTGGTATTGTAGAAGAAGAAAGAAGCTCAAGCGAGACGAATACGAAAACTAAAGTGTGGATTCAATGATGCAGATTTGCGACCTGAAGAACTAGATCTTTCTTGGCTCCTTGACAAAGGACTTTCACTCTAAGTACATACAAACTACAAACCTATTTTTCTACTTATATACAGATTTACTGCTTTACTCCACTATTGTATGGAATGTATTACACGGGCATCCCAACAATTCAAACTAAAGCTAATATTCCAAACCTAATCTTACAATTCTTCATCCTCTTCCCTAGAACATCATTTCTGAACAAAAGAACATATTTCCCGTACCCGAAAATATTTTATTACAAAATAATTAATTTTTGAATTTTTGAAAAACCTAGCTCCCAAAAGAAAGACTTACAATACTTTATATGGCAAAATACGAACTGTTCCAGATGCCTGGCTAATACATAGTGTAGAGCATATTTTATGTACAACATTCTATCTTCTTTGTACTAGTAAATATGTAGTATGGATTTTATTTTCAAAGAGAAGACAAGACAAGGGAAAGCAATTGTGGAATCTGTCTCTGGTTGCACTATTTGCAAGGAAAATATTTCCATTACATTTTCCCTGTCACGTTCTACATATTATGATGAGAAGTATGAATCTTTCTAAGAAAAGAGAAAGCTATCTGTATTTATTGCACTAAGAGAAGAATGAAAGACAGAACATGGAACCTACACTCAGGACAAGACAAGACAGGTGACCTGAATTTTATTACCGTTACGTTTTAGTAAGCCCCAGCCCCAATTCTCCAAAATACAGCTTTCCCATTCTTTTCGCTTTATTTTACCCATCACATCGCTCTAGATTCAGAATTCAGACTTCAGCTTCTTCAAATAACACACATCCACTCTTTATAAATTCTTTAGACGTTTCGGATGTAAAGTAGCGAAACTGTGTCAGTCAACTCAACTCTCTTTCCCAACTTTCCTATATTGCATTTTTAAATTCCGCTTATCTCGGGAGAAAATCTTTTTACCCTCCTACGAAATCTTTAATGTATTAGTAGGAGCTTCGCATTACATCACATACATAAATAACGAAGGTAGAAAGTAGCAACCTAAGTATTTGCCTAAGTAGGTAATAATAATATTACTCTACAGTACCCTTAAAATATCTGAAATCACCTGCCACTATCGCCACATTAAATAATTAGCTTTCTCCTGTGCAAACTAAGATATTAAAAACATGGGTAGTATGCTACAGGTTTGTCAATAAAAGCATCTCAAAATTATTTTTTTAGAAATTATATAAATGGAAATAATGAACATGGAGAAAACAAGAGAAAGCTTGCATGTATAAACCAGGTGATGCTAAATGTATGACATGACCTGTATAACTACACATGGTACCTCCACGGTAATATTCTTAAGTACCTATACACAAACACAAAAGAATCTGACATTCTCTTTACACTGTGCGTGCATCTGTTACAAATAATTTGGTTTAACACAAAAGAACACACAACTTTGGCGTAACAGTCAGAGTTATTAATTTAATTTTCCTTATATTAATGAAGGCGCACGTATTTTTTGAATAGCAATCACATATTCGTATCTATCTATTTAGGTTGGTAATTTCCGTAACTAGGTACTTAAGTATGTGTTAGTAGTTAGTAAGGTAGTTATAGTTTAATGGGAAAGGAGCGTGGCGTAAGGATATTAATTTTCTGTGATTTAATGGATGAGATAAAGTCAAGTCGACTGTGACACTAATAATGACAGAAAAAGATAGTTAAGCTAATAATGCGTATAAAAAGTAATCATTGATTAATGTTTAGAGCTCATCCGTCATAAGAAATATCGTGACTGTCTATCGTTGCTTGAAAATCAGCTAATTTAGAGTCTTACTTATTTATGTATGAACTAATGTTCAGTATAAGCCAAGTACAATATAAGTAAGCCAAGTCAAGCCACAAGAGTTGGTTCTGGTTCTCATTTATATTCACTTACTGGAATCTTGCATCAACCCTGTATAGGATTTTTAGTGTGGTGTAAGTGTGGTGTGGTAAAGCAAGAGTGGGAAGTTGGGAAGCAGCCATCAAATTCTTATCGCTATATTCGTCAGCTCAGTTCACTTCTTCTCTAAAGAACGGGAATGTAGTTTAAGTGGAAGGGCAATTCGAGCTAATACAAATAGCCATGTTACACGTTACATTTTCCATGCTACAATATCCTACTTACTGCTTCACGCTTAGCTCATTGCATTCATTGTGCTATACTGTGTATGTATTCACATACTTTATGCTATCTACAAAATATCTATGTGCAGATGTCGGAAATATATTTATTTAGACCTAAAAACTATTACGTACATAACTTCTATAAGAAAACTATAATTTGTAACAGAGGCCGAAAATAGACATTTTTTTCAGAAAAATTAAGCAATATACTATTTTCCTAGCCCATAAAAATTTATTGATTTGGTTAGAGACTTTGTAGCTAATTTCTGCCATTACTATGTTCCTTCTACGGATTTTTCGTCCGACTGTTCGCCTGACGATTTTGCGCGATATATTCCAACAAAAATGCTCAAATTATACTGTAGGTCAATTTGAAATATACAAAGCAAATTATACTTTTTAAAGATTTTTTAGCTCCCCTAGAATGAAAGCGTAGAATTACTGAAAACAGACTTCGAAAAACAATTTTTTTTATAACCTTTAAAAGCTTTTCAATACAAGTAGGTATGTCTAGGCTTCAAATAGAGGCATACGATATACAGCATTTCCGAAACTTTCTTATATACTTACATAGATTTCCAGGGTCTGCTTATAACTGATCTATAAGTAAGTAATGTAATGCAACCAAACTGAAGCTGGCGATGAAAATAAGAGTGCTTGTATATTTTATAATACTTAAAGTTTATTAATACCCTATACATATACGGTATAGGAGGTCGAAAAGGATGCTATTTATGTAGATACCTTGTAGAGATAAGAAAATAATAGTATATAATAGCAGTATATGTAGGAGGAGGAGGATACTATAAAGAAGCTAATGCTTAAGCATGAGAATGAGATGAGGAAAACGGAAGGAATCATCCAAGACCAATCTGCTTTAGTGTCTGTTCAGTGCAGAGCTTGAGGATTTATGCGGAAAATCTATTATCTATAAAGGATGGCATCTGCTTCTTTCACTTTTGCTCCGTCACTTATTCGCAAGGCAGCGAACTTTCTTCGACACGCCAAGCCAAGCCAAAGGAAACCAAACCGACCACGTTCTCTTTCTTTCTCTCGTTTACATTATGATCTGGGATCATTTATTTTATTTCCTCTTTTACGTATCGTACACTTTGACGTGAAGTACTAAGGAAGGCCAAGGGAAGAAAGCTAAGGCTACAACATAATACTCCACTTTTACAGATACGCACTCTCACTTTCCCTATTCAAGTTTAAGTTCTCCTTTCAAGTATTTCCATATAGACATTGAAATTACCTTTGTAACTTTAACGTATGCTTATCCCCTTGCCCTCAGCTTTTTATCTTAGAATTGAGTTTAATTTTTTACTTTATTTTGCCTCTGTCTTAGTCTATCATTCTTGTTTCATAGTGGCACAGAGTAGTGCCAATTTATGGACAGAGTCTGACATATATTGCAATATATTTTAAATTACAATGCATTACAAAATACGCTAACACTATGCTTTAGCCATAATTACGACCAAATTAATACTTATCTTAGGAAAGTTCAGATATAATTTTTACCTAATCAAAATTACATTGTGGTGAAAGTAGAGAAAGCGAAATGTTTTATTATTTTGTGAAATACTGTAGAAATGTGTGTTCACCCATGATATTGTAAGATTGAAGTTTCCTTTACCAAAAAATCCAAATATTTTGTGTTTGGGGGGAGTGTTTCTTTTTCTTGAGCACCCTGGGTGTTTCCACATTAGGAAGAAAAAGTATGTGTCAACTCTTTTAGGTAGTTTGCCTATTTTCCCCATTCATTACACTATGTGCTATTTTATTCAGGACGCACATTTTTCCTCTCTTGACTTGACTTCTCTTGACTCGCCTCGGCTTCTCTTGACTTATGTATCATTTGTTGTTGCTGAAGTTTTACTATAAAGGATATAAAGGATTTCCCTAGCTTTGAAAAAGCTAGAGTTTGAAGTTTTCTCTACATTACTTATAATATATGCATGCACAATACAATAGATACATATTTAGGTATACTTTCTCCACCTCTGCCTTATCGCTCTCTTCAATATGTAATAGTGCGTGTGTGGCACGAATGAATCTATTCCCTATTGTACCTAATATGTTATTTTTCTTCACTTTCATTTTCAGTCAGTCAGAGAGAAAAAAGGATATTCTAATAATTTTCCATGGTGAAAGTAAAACAATAACGGGAAAACTCTACACAGAGCCCATCCATTTTATTTCGCCATAAGGCTTTCCCATACTTCCTGCCCTCTCTACACTAATTAAGTCATTTTTCAAATTTATTACATACAATTTTCTTTATTCGATGCTTTTAGCTGTAGCTTGTGCAGGCTGACTTTACTTTATACTTTTTATGTGTCATAGTCAGCCTTGCACATATGTATACGAGTACCTAATGTAAATATATATAAAAGAGAAAGTCTTCCGCCTCTTTGTTGTAGCCAGCAGTTTATGTATTTATTTATTTCCTTTTCAATGACTATGACTCTTTTGTTCCTGGCTTGGCTGGCTCTGCTCTGTTTGTATCACAGTGTGACTGTTCCAAACAATATCAAAGGGGAAGTGCAATAGGATACTTTATTCTTTATGTCACTAACTACTGGCTTGGTTTGGCATGTAATTTCCTACCCTGCAAAACATAAAAGCGAGGAAAAAGTGAAATTCGAAACTTTCACCGCAGATATTCTTTCAATCCTTGTAATTTTCCATCTCTCTTATCTTTGTATTTGTACCGTATTACGTTACATACTTACCTGTTTTGTATTTTGTAAAAGGACGATTGTGTTGCTAATGATATAGCCATTGACGTCATCATTTTCATCATTCGTTAGTTTATATAAAGTAGGCAGTACTTTTGTGTAATATATCAGGTATTTATTTCCATCATTGATAATATAATGAAATCGCATATCATCATTGCATAATGTAATGCTAATGTCGGAGGCACACAATTACACTCTGTCAAGGGTATTATAAAGTTAGCCAATTTTAATGTTTACCACAAATGACTTTAAAAGAAAACTAGTGCCAAAATATTGCAATTTAATCCAACGACAACTCTTCCTGGGTATCAGGTGGCATGTAATATAATACGTTACATAGAAAGTAAGGCACTAATTACATTTTTAATAATAATATAACTCAATAATCGCCGTTCTGTTCTGTATTTTGATACAAACGTGTAAAATTGCAACCTTCAAGCAAGCTAAAACTTCGGTAGTGAAATTCTAATGGAACTTATTAATGTTTTGCCCTGAATATTACAACTTTCATTAATACGATATAATTGGTTCGACGAATCTGTTGGTATTATTTACCTGTGGCATATAATTCTATGGACTGAATATAACAATGTTGACTTTTAAGTTCATTGTGTAATCCGAAGTAAAGTGTTAAACAGCTCCGCGATATTCTTTATTGAAAAAGTTTGTTTTCTCGGGTCGCTGTTTTGGTAAACTATGTCTATGGTACAGGTGCTGGCTGCTGGTTTAGTAAACAGATGCAGAGGAGAAGAAACGGGAGAATTCTCATGGAAAAGAGACTAGATATTTTCAAACTAAGTTATTTGCGTATTTATTTGCACAGATGATGTTGTAACTTACAATTAGAAGAGATTAAATAGATAAGTAATATGGTGTGAGTGAAAATAATTTAAGAGAAGCCTCACTTTCTCTTTCTATTTCGTGGTAAGTAAATGTTTGGCTATAAGTGTAGCAATCTAACTATCTTAAAATTAACTACCAACATATAATGTGCTTAAATATAATACCCTTATATAGTCGTGTTTAGTGTTCAGTTCTCTCCTTTGGCAACTATTCAAAACTTTAAGTGGACTTTGTTGTTTTACGCTGTGGATGAGAACAAGTGTTGTCTTAAATATTCAGGAATTATTCATATTTTCTTCCCTCCATCCAACTAAGCAGGAAAGCGTGTCTTTTTAGTAGTGTTGGTGTGGAGAGCTCTTCTTCTCTCGGAATATCTCACAGAGTAAATAATATTTCACTTTAGGTACCATTTATTCATATTTCATGTACATTGCTAGCTGCGAAATAAAGTGAGAAAGAAAGAGATGCTAACTTTTATCTACCATATGAATTTAATGTGCATGCATAAGTGCGTACGGGTAACACGTTCCACTTGCAATAGCCTTTTCTTTTCGGCTTCCTCTGTTTTATTCGTGCTTTCTTTATTAACTTAAATTTTCTTAATGAATGTCGCATGTGTGCACTCATATGCACTTACAACTATTTATATGTACTAGTCATAATTCTTATTCAGCAGACAAATACAAAAATATGAAACGTTATTGTTTTTAATGCAACCTTTTTGATTGTGGGTACTTAAATATCAAAAATATATATGTACATACATTACGGTAAACACATTAGTCATAATATAATTGTAATGTAGAAATATTATAGGCAATATTTTACTTACTATACTATTGCATACATACAGAAACTGTTTATCGGGAATTGCAATCGTTAATTGCCCATTTATATTATATTTACTTAAGTGTACCTTACGCCTGCATTCTTAATGAAAAATTTTACTCTCACTCCCACTCTCCCTCTCATTTTCTTTGAAATTTGATAGTAACC
>JAQFYC010006843.1:0-11491 GCA_034694165.1 Tomocerus mixtus
TATCTACTATTTATAAGGATATTTGTCGTAATTATGCAGCAATACACTCACTCGGGCGGGCTGTATACAGTGGCTTGACAGTTTTTACCGCTTGTGCCACACACCCCCCAACGGTGCACGTGGCTTATTATAAGAGTCTGTTAACAATTTCACATTCCCATACTATACAAATGCCTTCAAGAACAAAAACAATTCATCCTTTACAACACCCCGTTGGTTTAAGTAACCTTGGGTAAATTATAATTATATGTAAATTATTGTACTTGTGATATCTTCCTTTACTTATTAACTGCTTATCTCAACATTGCCTAGATACGCCCCCGTATTAATATACGTTCGCTAGCAAAGATCATTGAACCTCTCAACACTACGATCGGAGACTTACCTAACGAACCAATGTGTCAGATTGAAGCGCGGAACGTTCTCAATGTCTCACATACCTTAGTCATTGTTTCTCTTTGATAGAGGTTATTGCCCTCGCCACTCTTCGTGTTATATAAGAATTGGATGACTAAGCGAATTTTTAACCAGAAAGTTAATGTAATTTATAGTACGTAATTTGCCCGACTTATGGAATATTTCTAAAGAAACCTAATGCGACTGATGCGAAAATAAATCCATTACTTACGTCTGAAACCAATGGCCACCTTGTACATTGTCGATATTTCCCCCGGCCTTTGAGAACATTTCGAGGCAGTTCTTGAACCTAGGTTTTTTCAAGTGCCTTTTAAAGGTGCTACCATAGGATGTGATCAATTGGCAACCCGGGCAAGTGTAGGTCCCATCTTTACGATCCCTACCTTTCCGTTTATCCTTCTTTTCCCTTTTGCCTGTAGCTTCCTCTGCGTCGTTCGATTTTCTTTTCGACTTCCTACTTTTATGCTCGGAACAACTATCACCAGGTGGTTTCCTATCTGACTCATTTGTTATAACCATAGGATTTCCCGGTTGAAATTCTTGGCGACTATCCTCCGAGACATTAGACTGATCCTCATTGAACTCTTGGTTCTCTCCAATATCGTCACTGGTGGCTGCCATAGTAATGGAAAAACGTGCGTTTGGTCCCTGGTTTCCCTCATCGTCTGATGACACTGAGTCAAATTGGTTTTCATTTACAAATAAAGTTTCTCCGTTCCTCTCATTATGTTGGTTACCGATGGTCTGTTGGTGCCGAAGAGTTTGGTTTTCCTGTTCTAAATATTCTATTTTGTCATATAGGTTGTTTAAACTGCGAAGCCCAAACAGTCGGTGTAGCATGAACGTTTCGACAGGATCTTCATCCTTGTTAACTTTACTACCTAGGTGCCTTTGTTCTTGCCATGTCTGCCACAACAAACTGGTGACCGGATTGTAGAATTCGATAACCCTTTTCATGTTAACTGACTTTATGACATCCTTACTGCGACAGGTGCAATGTCTGGTGCGTAGAAAATTAGTCGCTATGGAAGGGGTAGCGACAAGGACTTCTTCTGACATACTAAAACCACTGTCCCACCCCCAAGTACAACTTTCCAGAAATTGTACTTCGATTTCTCCACATTCCAATGTATATTTTATTACGGGTATGTGAAATTTCTCTAAAACTGTGTCATTAATAATGAATGACTCGTGTGCCACATAATTCTCGCAGGGCCCCGTTTTTGCTTTCAATCCGGATGCTAAGTAAGCATTAAGTTGCCTAAAGTCTGACAGGTGTACCGTCCGTCGTGACCTAGCTGCCCCGAAGTATAGGTAGCTGATTCTGGCAAACCCTTCAGGTGGTTGGCTAATGCATGATAGCGCTCCCTGCACGCCTATTGTCGTTGTCGGACGGACAAAATCGCTCCTTTCTGGTTCTGGGAGCCCGAGTAACCCGCTTTCAATCGTACACATATTCATTCCTTCGAGAGTACTGTTCAGAAAACTGAACTTACTGGTTGCCCTAAGGACAAGAGAGGTGCTTGGCTCTTTATCAGAAGAATGTTCCACTACTTTTCTAGCTTTATGATAATAGTTCAACAACGTATCTTCCTCATGTGATTTCTCCTTAATAGTGAAGGTAACTAGCTCTTTGGTTGCAATATGTTGATGCCACAATGACACCTGTGTATTTCGAAAGCAATCAGTAGAACCGAAATCAGCTTGTAAAGAGTCCCAATTTGGTGGTGGTTTAATAATGCAGGTTCCTAACCCTTTTTGATTTGACAATTCCAATTCCATGATAACGGTCGCTAGATTTATATCTGTTGTCTCCGTCAAATGATACCTCCTTATCTTTTTGCCTTCTCCCACTAAGTCGTACTTATGACCAAAAACTGGATCTACTAGCAAGGGAGAACTTTCCATAATTTCCGTCATTGTTTTTCGAGATTCAGTCTTTTCAGAACAGCTTTGGGGTAGCTATTGGCACAAATTTATTGCTCCGACACAAATTAATACTTTAACATTAAACAGATAACAGGCAACCACTCTGGCTTTGAATGTGAACTCGTTATATGGAACTGGGGGCACACGTTGACCGTTTTTATCGTGGCAACCGGAACCTTATGTTCTCAAAAGACACCTTCTGTTATCTGATACCACTCACACTCCTATACTATGGCAACCGGAACTTTATGTTTATACACCAAACTTCTTTCATGCCAAGCTATTATCACTTTTTTTGTCAGACTGGTGAATTCATAAATAGTGTCACTGACATGCACAACGGTAATTTAACACAATTTACAACTTATCGGTTACCTTTGTCGGTTACCACCTGAATCTCATTGCTACTACCTACTTCTTTAGTCTGTGACGGTACGGTTACCCCTAATTCCCATGGATGGAATACGTGAAGTCTTCGTCCGGAAACCTTCTCTGGTTTCCCGGGTGCCTCCCAATTTTCGACGAGAAAAGACAAGTTACCTAACCTTTCTAGGACTCTGTAAGGGCCTTTGCAATCGAATTGGAATTTATCCGGTTCCCCCTTTTTCCTAGTGGGAACTTCATACATAACGAGGTCGCCCACTTTAATAGCAATATCCTTCCTTCCCTTGTCAAAAATTATCTTCATTCTGGCTTGCGCGGTGAGCAATTTTTGCCTTGCAGATTCGAATGCCCACTTTAACCTTGCTAATAAAGTATCTGCTGCCAAAGAAAACGATGGCAAATTGATCGCAAAGTCTATTGGAGAGCGAAGTTCTCGACCGAACATAAGCAAATTAGGTGTCTGGCGTAATGTACAGTGTACTGACGAGTTATATGCAAATATTAACGATAAAGATGTACGAACACCAAGAATGCAACCCCAATTCGCGTACGTACGGAGCCATCATGGTTGCCAGTGTACCGTTAAACCGTTCAGTAATTCCGTTTACATTGGGCGTAAAGGGGCAAGTAAACCTTTGTTCTACATCCAATTTTATACTAAGCTCCCTCAACAGTTTGGAGCGAAAACACGTGCCATTGTCAGTTAGAAAATATGAAAACTGACCGTAAATGCAAATTATCCTGTCCACTAAGAATCGGGCAACCTCCTCGGCTGTTCCTGCCTTCAATGCTCCACAAACAACATACCTAGTTAATAGATCTGTCACTACAATAATTACTTTATTACCATTGTCTGATTCTGGAAAGGGTCCCAGTAAGTCCGCCGCCCAAAAATCACCCGGTTTCAGATCCTTGTTAACCTGCAAAGGATCTATCGGTTGCAGGAACCCATCAAACTTTCTCAACGGAGGTTTATGCCTTCGGCAGGACAGGCAACCTTTAATATACCGAGCGGTATCCCTATCCATACCCGGCCAATAGAATTTCGGTTTAAGTCGGAGTAATGTTTTTATCTGCCCTAAATGCCCGGAAAATTTGGCTGCATGATACAGATCTAATATAATACCTCGCAGTGAAACAGGAAGAACCAACCTTGGTTCTTGGTTGCCAATTTTATACAATAGTCCATTTATCAATTGAAACTGTGTATAGTCATCTATATTTTGAATTATCATTTGGCACCATTCATCCGTTTTCTGATGGATATGAAAATCAATCCCTATACCAGTTTCGAATGCTTGTATGTCCTTATCTATATGACATTGATTACTCTTTTGTGTTCTCAATGCAAACGTAGGCAAGTCGACTATATCTTGTGCCGAAATTGGCTTTTCGAATGGATTCCTAGAAAGGCAATCACTAACTTTATTATGTATGCCCTTTTGGTACTTAATTTCATATTCGAATTCGCCTAATTTGAGAGCCCACCTTCCTATTCGCGTTTTGATTGGATCTTTGATGGTTTGCAAATATGTACATGCTAAATTGTCAGTTCGGATAATAAATTTCCGCATCGAAATGTATTGGCGAAATACTTCCAAAGAATAAATAACCGCAAGGGCTTCTTTCTCCGGAATTGACCATTTTCTTTCGTTACCCAATAACGTCCTACTAACAAAATGGATAGGTATTTCTCTTTTCACTTTCTTTCCTTTCTCATTGAGACTCTCCTCAATTTGAATTAACACGGCCCCAATGGCATAGTCACATGCGTCGGTATGAATTTCGCATGGCAGTTCCTCTCGGAAGTGCCCCAAACATTTATTTTCCAGCTCTAATTTAAGATTATTAAAAATTGCAACATTTTGCTCCGTCCATTCGCTTGTCATCTTACCCCATTCAAGCATCTCATATAGTGGTTTCGCTTTAAATGCCAATTTTGGTATAAATTTTCTATAAAAATTAATAAGACCAAGAAAACTCCTCAGTTGTTTAATTGTCTTTGGCTGCGGCATGTTCCGGATCGCTTCAACCTTAGCTGGGTCAGGCTTTATCCCTTCTGAGTCAATGATAAACCCTAGAAGCTGTATAGATGGTTTGAGGAATTCGCACTTAGATACTTTGATCTTAAGGTTATTCTCTTTAAACCTCTGCAAGACAATCTTAAGGTTATCATTTGCCTCTTTCGTAGTCTTTCCAGGAATGGTAACATCATCCATGTACCAAGACAGGTGTTTTCGCAGATCGTGAAAAATGTTATCCATCAAATTGTTCCATTCGGCCGGCGCGTTCTTCAGACCAAATGGCATCCTGCAAAAATAATAACTACCGTCTCTGGTCATGAATCCGGTCTTAAGGACCGATCCATCCTTATCGTTCATTTGTATCTGCCAATAGGCCCAGCAGTCAATAAGTCGTTGTTTTTCGTAGGTTTCAATAGCTTCTCTTAAGTGAGTCAAATATCGCCAGGTTTTATGTGCAAAAGTTCGAGCGTACGTCGGATTCATTCGAGATGTAATCAGCGCAATCAACTGCTGCTGATCAAAATTTAACTTAGACTGATTATGCTTTCGCACTAGACGATAGAAAAACGTTAAACCTGTCTCTGTGTCTTTTTGTTTCTCAAGAAATACCGCGTCTGCATTTGCCTTTACAAATACTTTCAGAAACTGCTCTTTCAAATTATCCCATGTTATTTCGGCCCACCTATTAGACTGGTTGCCACGTTCGTCACGCATAGGCTCATCGACTAAGTCGGATTGGAGCACCGAGAACCAATCATAAGCGGCTTCTGTTAAATATTGACCAAAAGCGTCAACTTTCTGACGATCTAACCAACCACTGGTCATCCTCTCAAACCTATTAAGAAAATCAAGTGCATCCTCAGACACAGCTCCTCTAAATGGGGCAACTGTAGAGCCTGCGGGCCACATGAATATGGGGGCCATCCTAGCATCATTCCCTGCATTTACTGGTGTTTGAATTCTAGGTGTTGGTGCATACGGAATTGGGATTACCACTCTAGCTCCCAAAGAGCGTCTTGGTAACCGAGGTGGGGGCGACCCTTCCCGGTTGCCCAAGTCACCTAGCAAATCGCCTCGTACACGTTCCTCATCTATTCGATCTCTCAATCTTTGCAACCTAGCAGCTCTTCTACGAACGTCCGCTAGTTCTATGGCATTCCTGGCCCTCTGAGCGGCCATCTCCCTTATGTCTCGATCTAATTGATCGTCTGTGTTTTCGCCCTCAGAACCCGAGCCTTCCGGTTGCCTTGCATTTCTCCTTCTAATGCCTATTCGTCTCGGGGTTTCCTCTAATTCTTGTCTCAAATTAATCAACGCAGGTTGAACATGAGGAACTACTGGTGACCCTGGCCCTTGTCTACCTCGACCGCGACGTGTGCCTCTAATAGGTATTCGCTCTGGTACCGGCGTACCCTGCCTTTCATTCCTTGCTATGCCTGGAGCAGCCTGGTTACCGCCAGCTGGTTGCCGTTCTCGTTGAGCATCGTCTTGTAATTCGCCGGACTCTACCTCGGATTCTGTCTCAGGTTGCCCAGCGGCATCTGGAGCTCTACCAGCCCCTCGTCCACCTCGGTTTCCCCTACCTACGCCTCTTCGAACCATGCTTCTACTATGATTGCCTGGTTACCCTAGTTCGACTCTGTGGTTGCCTGGGTGCCGGTTACCCTAAATCGACCTTGCGGTTGCCCTGTTGCCCGCTACCCTATTCCGTGTTTATAGAGTTGCAATATGCTTCTACCGATTTACTGAATGCTCAATTTTAATCTTAGTTCCAACAGACATATAGGATGCCACAAAAACAAACCAGAATAAATGAAATCAAAAATGCCAGCGTGGCTGCAACTATACTAATTATGCATTCAGCAGGTTCTGTTGTGGTAAAGCATATGGCAATATTAATTAAAATACTAAACGTGACCCATGCAGATTGTATCATGACGGTTCGATTGTAATTTCTACCCCTACTAATGACCAGGCTAAAATAATATTTATACGTCTACTTATCTTTTAGTCGTCCAGCTGCTGAAGGGTTGCCATCAGGCTTGATATTTCTATTACACTTTTTGCAATCTCGATCTCTGCTCCTCGGTTGCCGTCGGTTTCCCCGGCTTTTCGCTGCCAATCTCTCTCCTCTGTGGTTGCCCGAACAATAAGAACTTCGGTTTCCTCGCTTTATCTCTTATCCTGCAGCCGCGGCCTCCGGCTGTCTTTTGGGCTGCTACGTGCGACTACGGCTTCTAGCCGACTTTGGAATTGGTCCTTGGGCTGCTGCGTGCGACTACGGCCTCTAGCCGACTTTGAGTTGATCCTTCTTCGACTCACTGTCCGTTCTACCCAACTATCTTTTTCACCCACAAAACTTATGGTATAACCGTTATATGTGCTTCGGGTAACCCTTGCAGTTGCGGTTACCAGTATTTTTCGATCGGTTAGTAGAAGTGTTTCGATAGCTATGGGAAGTCTTTCCATATGAGTATAACACTTAATACATTGGTACTTTTTCAATAGTTTAATCTCTTTACACCTCGCAGGACATTGGAAACCAAAGTGGCAACCCATGGCAACCGACCAGGAAGTCCATTTCACTTTGCCGCTCCCAGTAACACAATGCTTATTCCAAACTGTTCTAACAGCACTCACTTTTCCACAATCTGCGTTCAAAACTCCCTAGCCAGCAACCGCTAAACTAGTGTAACTGGAGTAATCCCGGTTGAGCCCCCATGTGATATTTCCCGTTATTATTCTGTGGATTTGCTGTATGTTATATTATGTATACATTCAAATGTACTGGACTGGCTAATATGCTTTTAGGATGATGTCGGTGTCAATTATGGCGGTTGCCCAATGATAATGATGGTGGTTGCCAATGTAAAATAAGAGTTGTTATGTGAAATAAAGTATGGGTAACTCAGTGGTGGTAACCAATGATTTAGGTCTCAGTAAGGTAGGTTTATTATGTTCTCTCTTCCAGCTCCGGACAGTAAGTGTCCACATTACGTAACATCATCGTACTTATACTACATTACCCTATTATGAGGGAAGACATACACTCCCACTTGATCCCTCTATCCATCAACCCAGACGCTGACGTAGCGTCTCAATCCACATCCTGTTGTGTACTCCAAGTCTCACTAATCTACACTAACTCTCATCAACTCTTGTACGATACTGATACTATATTTACATTAAAACTGTACATCTAATCGTAACGCGGCATCACAATATCAAACAACAAAAATTAAATTTTTGATTCGTTTATCAATGCAATTAATTTGACAGTACATAAAACGAGTGCTTCTGAGCTCAATATTAAAACTTAGCCACAGGAAAACGGAATTTCAAAGAATAAGGAAAACATTTACAAGTTTGGGAAGGAAACGAAATAAAATCATTTTAAGCCTTCTTATGTAATCACAATAATGCCTCTGAAAGCTACTTTACTTAGGACGACGAAGCTCTTACATGCACCGAGTTATTAAATAAATTGATGAACTCATTACATAAACTGGAAACTTTTGATAATTTGTACCGCATCCCCACATCCTTAGACAGCTTTGTATATAAATAGGTATTTTTGTTGTCTGTTAATATAATGCATATAATTATAATAGGAAAGCTATATAATATGCTAAGCGTTACATGTTTTAAACTATAATTACATAAAATTATAATAGCATGTCTAATTTCCATTGCATTTAGCCATACTATTATCATCATAATGTTTGTTACCTGTAATATTAGAGACAGACAAAGTAGGTAGAATACAACATATTTATATTAGGGAAAAATATAATCGTCAGAAAAACAGACATAAACCGGCAGAACTGCCAAATTAATCAAATTTGGAGAACAGGCAGAAAGCAGGGGTACAATTTGGCAGAACATAGTAGAAAAGGCAGAAAATTAAAATAATAATATCATTATTTGTATGAATAAATCTATCCACTAAGCTATGTGGCTGAGGAAGAAGAAGAAAGAAGGAAGGAAATTAATTGCCTATTTTAAAGAGACATAGCTGGAAAAAAATTCAAAGAGGGATTTTCAACGTACATTCCGTCTACCACAAATGCTCTGGAATGTTGGAGAGGATTTGTTCTGCTTTCCTGCTTTATAGATAACAATGACAAATATTAATATTGTGATGTAATTTCAGTGGAATGAAATCCTTTGCCTTTCCTCCCGTTTATCCCTTCGCTTTGCTCCCTGTGTCTACTTTAGTGTGCATTTAATGTTTTATCGTGGTTAATTTATAAAGCTAAACCCTAATGCACTGTTGTTTGTACTCATTATGTTCAATATATATAGCACAGCACCTATGCGGAGTTATATTAAAATAATTATAATTTCTGTTTCTGTATGTGCAGTACCATTTAATGTATACTTTATGTATGGATACACAAGGTATAATAATAAGTATGTTGTATGTGCAGTAGTAAGTCAATAAATGTGTCTCATTAATGATTTTGTAAAATTATCCCTGTAGCATTTTAGGTAAAGGATTATTGCAGGTACATTACAATTTCTTGGCAATTTTATTATTACTTTTGCTGATGCTGACCAAACCCAAACCACAGCATAGTAGAATATAGTATAGTACACGTAGTAAGTATTAAATTGAATTAACCCGTTGTAAAATAAGTAACAGAGAGGGAACATGTACTTCCTATAGTTTAATGTACTGGTTTTCCATGATGTGGAAAATATACCAACTATAGATGAACTATAATTGATATCACAGAAATATATATGTCCCACATAATGCCGTCCGTTTATGGTCACATCTCACACCCCACAATGTTGGGGCATTGAGAAAGTAAAATTTATTCTTGCATTGAAATCCGTTAATGTTTAATAATGTTTTAGTTTTAACAAGCTCAAAAAAGGACATACGGATAGACAGACTGAGTCTGGGCGCTTTCCATAAAGAGCGAACCATGTTCACTCTTAACAAGGAAAACGTAGTAATAATTTTATGTAACATTTGTTATTATTTTAAACTTAAATACTGAAATTTTTTGCTCAGTTCGCTAAAACAATTTATAATCTAATTTTAAAATATTAATTGTGTACGTCAATTAATGAATAATTACCTAAGTTACTATACTTAAATGCATAAACTTTAAATTCTAAGTGAAGGATGGACATGGAGAAGGAAATTGGAGACAATATTGTCTTTCTTGCAGAAAAATTGACGAGTTTGGAAGTAGTAACCTTGTATCTATTTCAACATAAAATCATTTCAAAGAATGAAAGGGATACTATTGTAAGTAATATTATTAATCAATGTATGTTAAAAGTATTTACCGTATTTTACATTCTCTGATAAGAAATCAAATATGAGAGTATTTGAAAACGATAATATGAAACTCCTATCAAAAGATGATTGCTCTAAATTAATTTTAGTGACTTAACTAGCTTAAAAACTAAGTAATGTAGGTAAGTTTAATGACTCGAGACAAACTTTTATGGAATAGAATATTTCCTACTGATGCACTTCTAAATATATTGGTACCTAATTAAATTGAAATTGTATTTATCGAATTACGTCAAATTAATTGAAAATAATGAATTAAATTGACACAGAAATAAATGTATACATAAATGAGTTAGGAAGTTGTATCAGTCAGTCCAGTCTCCGGGCACATAGTATCGTCTTATAAGTTATATAGAGTAATGGCAATAATAGTCTCATTCTTATACATATACAGGCTATTCCAAAGCATGGTTCTTCGCAAACTTGGAGAGATATGAAAATTGTAACGATAGTGTAGATATTTATATTGGGACTTATGGAAAGTCTTTTGGCTTAATTAATCAAAGGCTTAAGACAGAAGAGCTATTATTTTTAGAAGAGAGGATTGTTTCATTGCACTTTCTGGTGTAGGGCAGCCAAAGTCACGTTTTAAAGCTGAATTATGTACAACTATATTTACATTTTGTGTTTTAATTCCTCTTTCAGCTGAGCAAAACAACCCCATTTGACAGAAATACATCTTTACTATTTTTAATACAAACAAAAGATTGGGAAAATATTAGAGATGCGTTCTTGGACATACTTCGAAAAACGAACAACGGAAGCTGTGTCAACAAAATGGAAGGAATTGAAGGGGATCCGGTCACAAGAATAACTATTCCCCATCCTAAATTGCCGAAAAACAAATGGTGGCCTCACAAAAAGCTCATGATAGAATCACTATACAAAAGAAAAGTTGGGGACAAATTCCTTGTTGACATATTGCACGAGAAGATTCAAAAAGACAAATACAGAATGGTCGCAATTTTCGAGTCGGCAAACGCAACTAAATTAACTGGAATGGGCGGGATGGGGAAAACCTTGACTGCGAAATGGTACGTCCACGAATATGAAAAAGAATACGACAACATTCTGTGGATTGATTGTGGGGAAGGAAGTCTTCTCCAGTCTTTTACGAAATTAGCAAGAAAACTGGAAGTCAAAAATATGGACAAACTTTCAGAAGTCGGGGAATTGTCCAGTGCAAGCTACGAAGAGCTACACGACAGTAAATGTCTCTTGGTTTTCGACAATGCAGAAAATTATGAAGGGAAGGATGGAATCCAAAATGTACTTCCAAAAGACAACAAAAACATTTACTGTGTAATTACTTCAAGGTTCAGGGAGTGGGGAGACCCACAAATCTTTGGACAAATTGCGGACCTACAGCTCGATATTTTCGGGGAGAGAGAAAGTATTGAATTCCTGGAAACTAATTTAAAAG
>JAQFYC010006844.1:0-11489 GCA_034694165.1 Tomocerus mixtus
CTGTCGGCCAAATTATAGGCGGCTGTCGGCTAAGTTATAGGCGGCTGTCGGCCAAGTTATAGGCGGCTGTCGGCCAAATTCTAGGTCCCCGTAGGCCTTCTTGTCTGACCTAATAGTCAATATCTGTAAATGTTGTGTAGAATCTGTCTGTATTTATTTAGGAAGCAAAGGGAAGAGACTATGTAAAATGAAGGTTTAATTGCGAGATGCGAATAATTTGAGTTTGTCCTCCTGTTCTCCCTGATTCCTACTTATTTGGTACTACAAAGTTGAAAACTATGGAAGCGTCTGAAACTATTCAAACTTTCTAGCTAACTCAACGCTGATGTTGACCAAGAGAGAATATGTAGACTAGGATATTACATTTTCAAGTGAATAACTATCCTTCGTCACTTTCCAATTTGCATTTTCATGTTGATCCTTTTTTGCACTTAGCATTCGGCTATCCTATCTGCCGCTATGCAATACCACGCCATCGGGCATTTCACCAAGTCAATATCTAATATAGTACACACAGATAAAATCTTTTGTTTCGGTGACAATCCTCTCCCTGTTTCAGTGATGCTCACAATTTCATAATCTCATCTCCTTTTAAACTAGTCAACCCTAATATTTCTTTGTGTTTATAACAATTTTACCACGGGCCGATATTAAAGCTGATGGGAGAGTAAAGGTTACTTATGGACATGTGCGCTAAATATGTGATTACTGGATAACATGTAATATGCAGGGAAATTATTACATGGCACTAATTTTGCCCTGCATTGGCATTGCCGTGTGTATTCCTTTAACAAAATATTATTTGCATATATAAATTACATATTCAAGTGACCTTCTCTAATTAATTAATTGTTCAAAATTCTTTAAAAAATTAATATACATAGGAATTACTGTGATAGCCGAATTAATTTGCTTCTTATACATTCAGACTTTTATTCTGGAGATAAGAGCAGAGGTTCTACCTGCAGTAGAACAATATCTAAAGAAGTTATCTATATTCTTGTAATATTTCGATAAACTTTTTCCACACTTTTTTACTCCTACTCTACCCTGCTCAGCTATATTCACCTACTTACTACTCTTATTACCTACACACACACGCACAAGCTACTATATAGCAGTGTGTTGGTCGTTTGTTCCATCCAAGAGGCAAGTAGGACCCGTAGGCTTTCTCTACACGTGGCATGGCAATCCGCACGAGACTGATTTATTCCACATAACCTAATAACAATGCAGAGTTTTTGAATCAATGTCAACTTACCAATTTTTCCTTTCCATAGTAACTTTTTCATGTCATTCAACAACTTCTAAACATGCAAACTAAACTGCATACTAAATAAAAGTGTGACAGTAAATGCCTGTTCATGGGGCGTAAAGGAGCTATCTAAACCTCAAATAAAAGTAAAGTCTCGTACTTTTACTTTAGTAAAACAAATGAACCTTGTACTATGAGTTTGCCTTGCACACTCCTTTTTTATATTTAGATACCCAAAGTCAGCTCCTGGATTTTACTTTTTACTGGCTTAGGCAATTACAGGAATTGCTTATAGTTACGCACTTCTGTTTTCTTAATTAGGCTGAAAAAATTCATGCTTGTTTCCACTAACTACTTATGCAGGCACTTTTTCGGTACTACTCTTCAAATGTCTCACAAGGGCGATAATATAAATATACGCCATATTTATATACAGTGTATAGGTAGTGGTAGTACATAATAGTTTAATTTGCTTAATTGCAACAATAGCGTTCTGATGTATGATGTTTCATATCTGCAATCAGCTCTAAATAAGACAGTTTTCATCTATAAGAAAGTCTGCATCTTTTGTAGTTTTGATTCAAATTTCAAATAACAAAATTATAATGCTGCTCAACAGGAAATGCTTTATTAGTGGGTTTGTTATGTTTACTTGGAACAATGCATTTGGAACAAACTCAATGAAGCTGAATTGTTAAAAAATGTGAGCTGGGCCATTTATTAAATAATATACAATATATCATTCACATGCGTACAGTTAGCACACATTTAAAATTTATTGGCAACAAAATAGAAAGCAATATTTTATTTCCATGATTCACAGATGATTTATTCCTGCTAAAAGTATATAGCAACTCGTCAGTACAACATAGTCTTGTTAAATGAAGTGAAATAATGGAACAAAACAGAACAAAATATTCCTGCTGAGGGTAAACAGTAAGCTTATCAAAAAGGGAACTATAATTTTAATATATACGCATTATTATTTCTATTTATCAAGTATTTCAAAATTAACTAACATAATTGCTCAAAAATTCTGACTAAATCATTCAAGGACAGTAAACTTCTAGTAAGCAACACATATTATAATACAATGTTGCCATTCATGTAAATGCCCGTTTATGTAACGCTCTTAGGATTAGAAAATACTGCATGATAGGTAGGTATTTTATTTACAAGCCAATGGAGTAAACTTCCACTTAGAAATAATTCCATGTGTTTTTGTCAAGGGAATTTGTATACCGTAATATTCCAGTCCGATCAAAAAATATGGGACACGACCCCCCGCAATTTCAATTTTTCTCTGTTGACGCATCCACTGTACATACTATATGTTCAAATATGGATTTGACATATCGTTGCTTATAATTCAGAAAACACCAAACTGAATTTTAGCCTAGCAGCACACATTCAGTTAAGCCATTCGTTTACAAATCTGGGTATACATCGTGAATCACAAGGGTCAAACCAAGTTGGATTGGGTTCTTGTCAATTTATAGGCGACGATATTATGTGCCTATATAAAAGCGTATATTTTTGTATACTATTGGGAACTTACTAATACTTCACTGGTATAGATAAATATTAAAAGATCTTGCCACATGGTGTACCAATGTAGTATTTTATAATATTTAGTGTAGCCACACAAGAGCAATAATATTTATATCCACTTAGAGCTGAAAAGCCTTCAATACGTGGAATAAAACGATTTTACTTTGAAAGGAGTTGAAAAGAACATCTTTGTAAGCAGAATGGTTCAATATATTAGTGGATGATACAAGAGACATAAGGATAAGATCTATGAGTAGGACGACAATGCTTTGATAGTTCGAAAGATCTTCTTTCATTACATATATATTAGATCCTGGATTTAAATTGAGAAAAAATATAAAAAGAATAAAGTGCTGAATTCGAAGACAGGTTTTGCGGTCGAATGAGTCGAAGAAAGTAGCAATGGGAAACACAACATGACAAAGATGTCATGTAGAATCAGCTATTCTCAACGACATCTAAAGCGGCAACTAAAAGAGAAAGATAGACTTTTCTTTTTCTTTCCCTTATTTTATCCTCAAACAGAAGAGGAGAACCCTAAGTCAACTTAACTGGATGCTTGCTGACTGAGACAAAACCAAACTGTCGTCAGATCTACAAATTGACAAATCTTTCATTTCATTCTACAAACGCAGTCCCCATCTCCCCACTCCACTCCACTACGCTCTACTTAGATGTACATAAATGAAAGGAAGGATGCTACGGCAACAGTAACCAACGTACAGTACGGGTTAGACTGGTTTATTCCCTACAGTTGATTGGATGGGTGATGACGATAACTGGCTTTGATAAACCCATTTCACATAAATCTGCAACAGGCAACAGTGGCCTTTTGTCTTTTAAATTCCGTTTCAATATACAGAGATGTGCACAATGATAGTCTAGGGACCCAGCGTCTAATATTGGATAGGGAAACCACATGGTATGTGAGCGTATACATAATTTGAAAGCCTATCTATGTAAACAAAATTTTATTAGACTTCGTTTCATTGAAATAGTTTGACATAAGTATACAATATGTCAAGTATTACTTTGAATGAAATTAAGAAAATTACAAAAACTCCATTTTGACAAATTTAAAAATATTTTCCTTTCCCTAGCCGCAAAATAATTTTCCCCCTAAAAGTAACAGCAGCATTGAAGGATGCACTTATAACGATTTTTTCCTGGGCCTCTTCCCTCCCCTAAACTGTAGACGTCATATATTGTATGTACATGCTCTAATGCTATACATGATACATAAGTACTGGCATTTCTATTGAAAGCAGTGACTTAAGGAACCAGAAGCTGCAAATTATTTACTTAGCAACTTTAATTATTTGGAAGTTTACTTTACTTAATTTAATCTAAAGGTATTCTCCGAAATGAGTTAAAAAGAAATATTCACAATTACAGACTTTCACCACACGCTAACATTTCAATTAACAGCAGGTATAGAATAGACAGTCATTGGGATTAACAGGACAGACTGAGTAAAACGAGTCGACATTTATCAGCAGTCAATTGAAAATTTAGTGGAGGTGCTAAGTGGACATACTTAAAATACTAAATACCTACCTACTCAACAGCAATTATAATAAAATCACAATATAATGCAGAGAAATAGCAAGTAGCAACTATTCATTCCCTTGTTAGCTTCAGGCTCTGTATTTAAGAGTCATTCTTTAGGATAAGAACACGAATTTTAAATTTAATTAAAGTGATAATTGCCTTTACATAAGGTAAAGATGATGTACCAGGTGTACGACAAAGACATTATATTATTTTAATCTCGTTTTAGCGCCTGCCATAAATTCCGGCTTCTTCTGTTCACAGGCTCACAGGTATATCTGTAGCTATTAGTAGTATATGTACTCATAAATCTATAAATGACAATATGTAATGAATACATGATGATATTCAGAGCATAGTAATAATCGCAAGAGAACTCAACCCTTGACTTGGCTTGACAAAGCATTAAAAGCTCATTTCCTCCGACGTTCTGATAATCTCAGTCACTCAGTGCGCGGCTTTTCAGATGCAGAATGTAGACTAATGTAGAGTAGGATAGTAGGATACTATGGAATGAACATGCACGTGAATCCGCAACTGCGTCTTCCCTATATAATCCAGAGGAGGAAAACCTACAAATTTTCAATAACCGAACCGAATACCGCAGAATAGAATTTTGTTTCCGAAACAGTATCTAGTATTTACATAAAGTAGCCCAGTACATAGTTTCAAATGAAGCCTTAAGAAAATGTAACCTGAATCTTTGAGAAAAGCTGAAAAAATTATTTTTTGTCTTATATCAAATTCACAAATCTTGTAGACTAACTTTGTTATTTGTAGTTTATTTGTTTACATTAAAAATGTAATACTTAGTTTTAGAAAAGATGATAATGAAACTAGAACTTAATTTCTAAACTCGAATGCATTCTGAAATTTTCAGTGGCCGATAACATAATATTGTTTGTAAAGTATAAGAGAATGCGGTTCGTGTCTTGTATCGGTTGTGCCGATGTGAATCTTTTAACAGTTGTAGTTTACATTATAAGCAGGATGTACTTTTGCGTCTCATTCGCATCTGTATGTAAGGTTTTGTATGGTTTCTTATTCATTCCTTTCCTTCTGAAAAATTCTACCTGCATGGTTTGGTTTGGCTGACTGGTTAGTTGAGGACATGAGCTCCAACTGAGATTCGGAGTCAGTCTCTTACTACGTTCTATTATCTTTTGAAGAGCTAATCCTTTTCCTCTCTTAGCTGTTTCTATCCCTCTAACCAAAACTCCTTGCCATAATATGCATAATACGCTATGTATGTAACGATAGGTACTCTGCAAAGCTTTCTCCTGCATTTACATTTTCCTGTCTAGGGGGAGATTGTAAATACACTCGTTCACTCAGTTAGCTCTGTTCCTAGGTATGTGATGTAGTTGGAGGCCTGCCTGCCTACCTTTACACGGCTCCTCTCTACAATAGTATACTCCTTTTCATTTACGAATATATCTATCAAATCCCTCAAAGGAAATTTCTACCTACATTCATTGCACATGAATTGCAATGTGAGGGAAATGAGTTGACTGTAACAGTACATGCAAATATAAAATGTATAGCTACTTACACCACACACACCTATGTATATAAGGAAATACTAGTAGCCTATATTCATTCAGATACAAATTATTTTAAAAGCAGAAGCTCGCCAGAGTAAATGTAGTCACTAGATGAACTACTTTCTACTACATATACATATGCGTACATGTGTATGCACAACGGCTTTCACTTTCTCCGTATGAATAGTGATACTAAATATAAACTCTTATCTTCTATATTCCGAGCAGTATCTTCCGTGCTCCATTAAAAAACTATAGCCTTTTCCTAATAAGGACAAGTAAAAATGATTCATTACAGCCTAGAGATAGCATGATAACATTTTTACGAGACTAGATAATAGACAACCTGTAGAGTACTTATTGCAAGTTGAATTCATCCGCTAATTTAATCATAGTTTTTTAGTATATATCTATAACCACGATTATTACTCTCTTAATTCTCGTATCCGGAATTAACTTTAATGAAATCGTCCTGCCAGGCGCTGCTAAAACCAACAAGTAATTACAAATACTACATGACTTTATGATTCATCCAATGTAACTTCATTATAAATTTTGCATATAATTTTGCAATAATAACAAGCTAAAATTGGATAATAAGTAGCATTTATTATTGCAAATTACAAATTACATTACGTTGGTATTTTAGCAAGTTGTATAGATTTTCCCAAGAGCCCAGTATTATAGTAATAAAGATATTTATACATACATATGTATACATAAGTACGTGCATATAGTTTATAAAATTACCAAGAAATTGCTCAGTAGAAATATATCTCCAGTTATTTATTATATTTAACTCTTTTGCATAACCAGTATATAGTTCTGCTACATACAATCCTTTATTTGCATTTTCAATTTGCAAGCATGAAGTTATAATCAAATATATTTTTGAATTGAATCTTTTTGCCAATTTATGGATATACGTATGTTTTCTTTTTAGAGGAGCAACATGGCGCCACAAATATTTTGAAAATGATCGCAATGCAAACAAACTGAATTGGAATTTGAGTATTTCTGTGTATATGGTCCATTTTGAATATTGTCATCCTGGAGTTTACTACTGAAGAACTCCAGAACAAAAGATAATACAATATCCTGGAAGGCATCCCTCGAAAGCCCGTCCATTTTTAACTACTCATGTATAATATTGAATATCTGTATGCGCTGCAGCGCTACAGATCCCTTTTTCAATGCAATGACATAAATATTGAGACTTTCGGTTTAATTATATCAAGAATATCACTGTCAGCAGACACACATGTTAAAAATGTCATTTGAGTTGCTAAGATGAAAATACTAAATAAGTAAGTTAGTAGGTATTTGTATTGTTTTAGCTCGGGGGGTAGGTAGCCGTGTAGTCTACACTCACTCAGCAATTATAGAAATTAAAAGGGGAATTACAGGAATTAAGAAGGCTTAATTGTATTAGGAATTCAGTGTAATATAAGTGGAACAGAAGTAGGAAAGGAGAAAATAGAAATTGGATTGGACATTGGGAATGAGAGTGGAGCGTGTCTGTTATCTTCTGCTCAGTTACATTGTGGTGGTTCTATGTCATGTCCGTTGAGGTTGAGGAACATTAGTATTTGCAGCAGTAGTAAAACTACTGATATTTATGTATTGCTACTCTCACTCCTCTTTTGTTATTTTTCTCCTTTTTCTATCTGTATACTGCCCGTGGTGAAACCATTCAATGATTAGACTTACATTAGTTTCTATCTGCTTTCTCTCCGTTTACCAACCTGCTTTAGAATACATTGGTCTATATATAGGCACCGGCTTCAGTACCTAGCACATGTTAGGAAAGCACAAACGATACACTGTACCGTATTCCCATCAATAAAATACCAGGTTTTACTGTTTTCAATGTTTCCTTACAAAAATCATTTTAGATTGTTTCAATTCGTGTAATATAAGTACATTTGGACGTCAATTTAGGAAAAATGAGAAATACTATTTTCAGAGCAAACGGAAAACAAAAATGAACATCCAAATATATTAAGACAAAACAGGAATCTCCATAAATTGTTTCGACAAATACGGTATAACCATTCATATCGAAAACTAGCAATGAGCACCCGATATGTATGTCTATGCAGAAACTACGTGTTGATAAAAAGGATCTTCTGGGTTCCATATAACGAATGAAAAGTGAAGACCATCCCACTTCTGCCTCTCATTTATCTTCTTTTATTTCCTTGTTTTTATTGCAAATATCGTCTTTCGTTTATTCGTCTGTCTCATGGTGTTTACAACGTATAGTGTATTGCATTTCACCATCTATTCCTATTGCAGTAGATCACTATTTCTTTCTCTTATTGTTAGTTTTCCTAGTATCTATAGAAAATTATCCAAGTACTACTATGCTACAGCATCCTACACACAAATACTCATCCCATTTGTTACTCTGCCCCCTTTGTCATGTTCGTAGTGCAGAATACAGGAAATTTCATAAGTCATAGGCTAGGCAAGGGCAAACCTCTATCAAATTAACACTTAGTAGAAGCGAAACCATATAAAGTTGTGCTAAATATTTTATAAAGTACACACGTTAAACTGATTTACTGTTTTCATAAAAACAATTCATGCAAACTACTCGTATCTGAAAATCTTTTGCGCAGTAATAATTTTTTCCTGCAAATAGTATCGGTAATAACCAACAAGGTGTTGATGAAATCACAAAAATTATAATTATAATTATCTGCTTAAAACGGAAACAAATAAAATTTCTATGCAGATAATAGCTTGTAAGTTAGATATGATATCATGTTACATTAGTAGTTAACAAATATCCTGTATACATATTATGTGTACTGACGTAGTGACACATTTATCTATGTGTATAACTACATAAAGAGCTGTGCACTTATCTGAAGGAGTTCTATTGTATTGTGTTTTGTAGAGTAGGTACAGTGATGAAATTGCAGGGATTATTTATTACGGATCAGACAATACTGTCAACTGAGTTTAACTGTTAAAAGTTGGATGAGATGACAAGAGAAAAGGAAAGGATGAAAATTGGACGACAACAAGATGGTGGCTCAGACTGCTCTGGCTTGGACTTTTTCTTGTCTCTTATGTAGTTATTTTATTTTACGAGGAATGTGACGGCTCAAGAAGTCATACATTGCACACACTAGCATTTCTTTCAAAGAGGATCAACAACCGTGACCAATTCAGACTCCTTCTTATGTCAGTTCCTCCTTATATACTTTCTCTTTAGATCCCAAAACCTTTGTAGTGCATACAGAATATCCTTATGTCGCTTATCGCTTAGCGTTAGTCTGTTTGTAGTTGTATCTACTTATGATAACTATATATAAATACATAGAGAAATAGAAACTCAACTTTCCCTTCCAACTATAATATAATATATTACTCTATATAGCAATATGCTACTTACCTACTTGCATAGGGAAGAAATATCTTCTAACATAACATAAGGTTAAGGTATATTATCTCTTCTTTGTGTAGATACTTAAGTAATACCAATAAGCACAGGGTACAGTGGGGTGCAGTAGAGTGTGTTATACTACTAGTATAAAGTAGGCTGCACACTTGAGTAGCTGGATGTACTTACGTGAATATTATGTTGTGCAATATTGTTCATCTTATTCTTTACTTTTTATGGCATTTGTGACACCTCAACAATAAAACACGTAGCTTACTTAGATTTATACTGCACGTTCTGTCTCCCTTTCTTTGAGCTTTTAACTATTACGCAACCCTTATAGTATGTGGTCTACGCATCATCGAGTGAGTAAATACCTACTATAAAAGTAAATACATATTAGCCTTATTGAACTTGCCTCTGGGCTCTTTCCTCTAATCTTTCCCTTCTGTTGTCTCTTTAGAGAATGAAGTGGAAGTGGAGCCCAAGCCAAGACAAAGCAAAGTAAATAAAGTACCATACTTTGTATAGTGTAGTATGTAGTAGTAGTATCTACTCATCTTTTAATAGGCATCTCATCTATTAGCTACTCCTATATACTACCTTAACGTATATTTTATTTTGCAATAAACAGATTGAATTAAATGCTAAAGAAAATAACCTCTAGTGAGTAATGTTCAAAATAAATGCGTGGTAACAATCAGATGATAATCATGTATAGCTATTTAATAGGGAAATAAGTGATTTTATACCGTACTAATAAGTAGTACATACTCACAATCAGTCAGAAGTGCTTTAATATTAATTTTGCCTTTCCGGTTCCATCATGCAGATAAAAACTCCCCAAGCAATACTCATTTAATAAAATGTGTATAAGTACTGTTCTGATAGTAAGTAAGAAGCATTCTAAACTATTTCAGCGTCAAATATAACAAGAAAACGTCTACCCAATTCTAATTACACTTCATAGGCTGACTACTTATTTATTTACCTAGGTAAGTGGCAATTACGTCTTCATTTTTTACGTGAGTAAATATTTAGGTAATTGAAACTCTTTATGCAGGATGGCTAGACTTATTTTTGCATTTATTACCTAAGTAGCAGAGTAGGAATTCTAGCAATAAGCTCTATCAAAAATGTAATCAATTCTTCCATGTAAGATATTTAACGCGAATACAGTTTGCCATGCTTAGCTTTAGTATGGATTTATTTCCAACATTTTGGAAAACATTATGATACTAGAGCATTTTATTGAGGATAGTGCTCATCTACTCATATTTGTAATTATACTTGGTGAACCGAAATATTACTTTTGCTAAACATACTTCACAAGCTATTGCTAATTTAGAATTTCTATTCACATGGGAATCGTTTCAAAAATAAAATCTACACATAGCTGCAGGCAATCATGCGAAATTCATTTCTAGAAAGTACTAAGGGTTAGTCAACTAAACGAGCACGTGTATTTAGACAGGGAGTATATAAAAGGTGCCACAGTGACCTAACTAGGGACCGGTAACCCAACATTTTATACACCATTCGAAATCTCATCTTAATGCAATTCAATTAAACTTAGTTTCGTCAAAATCGGTTGATAGTTAATGGGTCAAAGGTCAGTTTGAAAATAAAAAATCGAAAACGATTTTTTTAAACTTTTGTTTTTGGTGGGTGTACAATTATTTACATTAAGAAATTGCCCTTTAGCAATGTAAATTACGAGACTGACTCTCACAAAGACCTTGAAATAGCTGTTATTAAAATTAATCCTACTTATAGGAAACCTCTTTTTATATCAGCCATATACAAACAGACACACATGTCAAAAACACTTTCATAGATGCCTTTGATAAGTTGATATCTTCTAACAAAAATTCGTACTGAACTTTAAACATTTAATACAATCACATTTTGATTTTGATTTGGTTTAACCTTCACCTTCAGTAGTGTATAGAACGCATAAAACCTTTCTCCTTTTCATGTAACAACTTTTAACTTTTTCGTCCAACTTGTATTAAAAATTTTAAAATATGTATATAATACTACTATTATTCCATTCATTACTGTACTACATTAGAATTATTAAAATAAACCCCATCTGACAGAAGAATATGTGTGTGTATATGTTACCGGCAAAATCGGTAATAAGGCATTACCGGTAATGCCTAGGCATTACCAGTAATGCCAAAGAAAGGGT
>JAQFYC010006845.1:0-11489 GCA_034694165.1 Tomocerus mixtus
TGGGACAGAGAATTAGCAAAAGTGGCGCCGATTTCAAAATAATAGCAGCTGCCAATTAGCCGGAAAACGTCTATTGAGCTAATCATTAAGAAGAACAAAATGTCATCCAATTTTATTATTCTATCTAACAAAACCAGAAACTAGGGTCTTATCTCATTAATTTGTTTGATTGTATTGAAAATGAGTTAAAATTTTGAAAAAGGCAGATTTAGATGACCATTTAGGCAATCTGCCAATATAATCCTTTTCTTCTGGAATCGTTTGCACCTTCTTAAAGAAAATGGCAAGTAAAAATGAGTTACCCCCTAGCACACAACAGTCGCAGTCGAGAAACTTTAATGCAAGCAGTACAGGGAAGCCGAAAATTCGTCCAAAGAAAACTTTCTTCAGATACAGCGACGAGACGGTAACCTCTTTTGACATCGGATTTAACGTTGATGTTGCGACAGAATGCCAAACTGTATTTCGAGGAAAGGAGATTGTGTATAAGGAACTGCATATCGAAAGTTTTAGTCATATTGTTGATCTAGATGCTTTCGAGTATCACAAAATCGTCTTTTATGAGTTTTTGTCTGAAATTCTTCAAAGTGCATTTTTTAGGTAATCTTTCATGTCATAACCTAAAGATATTAATGACAATTTTTTTGATTTGTAAACTTAATTTTATCTTTAAGCTGACATAAATATTTGCATTTTCTTAATTCTTGCAGATTTGGTATACTTTTCCTGGTATTATTCAATGCTTTCCTTATTGGTCTGCAAACCAACGAGTATTATCAAACAAAAATATCCATTACATGGTTTCAAGCAGCAGATCAAATAATTCTCGGAGTTTTCATTTTTGAAATTCTCTTAAAATGGATTTATGATTTCAGGTTGTTTTGGAAGGTAATCATCATTACAGTACCATGCTTTATAGTTATAACAAGGATTTTACTAATATCTTGTATATATGCCATATTCCCCACTAGTTCATCTAGAATGCTTCTAATTGTTACTATAATTATAGGTGATGTGGAATATTATGGATTCTGTTATCGTTGGCCTCATTATTCTTACAGCAATTGTTCCACAAATTGGGAAAAGCAAATTCTTAGTCATTGTTAGGGTCGTTCGAGCTTTCCGAAGTTTACGATCTGTTAGGTATGGTATATGATAAAGATACAGTTAGTATAAGGCTATGGTATACGAAGTGGGCATAAAACATCCAGTACAGTAAACGATTTATTCACAAAACCGAATTTTAAAATCTCTAGTTCCCTTACCAGTCTGACAATTGTAGCCCACACAGTCATCAAATCCGTTGTTGACATGGCCAATATCCTTCTTGTTTTGATGCTATTCATGATTGGTAATTAATAATTAATATTCAAAGAAAAGATGCAATATTTGATGTTTATGCGATATAATATTTTTCAAATAATAATTTATTTAAATGCTTCTAATCAGTCATGAGTGTTATCGGTGTGACTCTATTTGATATCGAGGGAATTAACACTGTTCGGTTTCTGACTGCTTTGGAAGCCTGGTATGTGATCTTCATCTGTGTAACACAGGTAAGTGGAATTAGGAATCCTTTAATCCAACAAAATGAAACCAGCTATGGAAATAAATAGTTTAACTCTTTGATCGTCTCCAATTTTGTAAAATGTAGGATGGTTGGAATGAATTACTGAAAGAAATGCGTCAACAGGTTTGAGAAACAATCAATGGATATTTCTGAATCTTAAATAATGTTAAACATCTTTGCATGCAAAGCTAAGTGTACTATAACTACAATATGCAGTTATTGTTTTTTTTTCAACAGCAATATTTCTCACTCTTGTGTGCATATTTAATCATAAGTGTTTCGATTGGAGCTTTCGTGTTTGCGAATTTGATCGTGGCTGTCATCGTGGCCAACTTAGAATTGTCTGTTAGCGAATTGCGACAAGAGAAGCAAATGAATGAAAATCCATTGGAATTAAAAGTATGATTGCTCAAAATAAATCCCCCGATATCTCTAATTTTTCTAACAAACCTTTCTAAAGAATTGATATTTATTTGTGCTTTTACAGGGGCAATTTTCTGTGCATAGATTAAATATAACACCCGTGTACGATGCATTTGCATTTAACAATGTTCCTCTGCGAATCCAGCGTCCCATGAAGCTACCCTGTTTCAGGAATTTAAGTGCGAGAAAGTTGCATTCTTATGTAATGCGTAAGTTATTTATTAACTTATTAATTCGGCCGACTCTGGCAAATAAAATTTGAATAGATATAATGTAACATAACCCATACAAATAATACGCCCAAAATATTCTTTCTGCTTTAGTGATTCTCGCTCTGGAACAAAATATGCTGGAAGCTGATTTAATTCGTACCGATTTGGAAAAAATTATGAGCGTACAACTATGTTTGTCGCATCAGGTAATTATTATTAATTACATATAAGTATTTGCGATTTGATTTCATTCTAATAAAATAAAAAAGCTTACATAAGCACTACAATTTCACACACAGCTCAGCAAGCTTACACCTGAGGCTGAGGTTCGAACTAAGAAAAGGGGTGCATCTTTATTACAAAAGTACGGAAGATCAACTGCAACAATTAATTTGGCAGGTGGAACTGTGGAAAGGATTGCAGCTTTATCAAAGGTACAAAATACTGATCACAAAAGTATTATTAGTCAATTAGCCTCACAATGTAGTACAGACATTATTACCTTACCGTTACATACACACACTATGCTAAACATTAATAATATTTATGTTTCAGATTAGGAAGTCGAATAAAAAGGAGGGCAAGACTTAGACTACAAATTATCATCTTTGGGATAATGATTTCATCATAAACCTACAAATTACAACATACTAACAAGTGTAAGTACTTTTGGAAGGGCATTGATTACGATCGTTTTATTTAAGGTAGAGTTTTTGTTGATAAGGTAGATTTACATACTACCAAATGTTAATTTCGTTTTATTAAATCTTTTGTTTAATTAATTAATTAATTAATTAATGACTTGTACATATTTGTTATATTAATATAATCTTCAAGATTCTAAATAAATAAATACGTCATAATTATTGAATGAAGGCTACAGTTGCATTAATAAGGAACCGTTATGGTCAGCATTCTAATATAGAAAACATTTTTGTCACAGCCAACAGGCGAATTTATTAGTACAGAATAAATTAATACTGTTTTACGCATTTTATTCCTCCGTTGAAGCAACGCTGACATCTCCTCCATACACTCCAAACACGTTTTCTTTGTTTTTTGAAGGGACTCGCTTTGCCAGTTTCTAAAATTTTAGCATAATACATGGCTGTTTAAAATATAATTCAAAAAATTAAATGTTCATGCACGGTTATTCATTTTACTGTGGGAGTTAGAGTTTATTAGAGTTTCATTATTTTTAGTAGTAGTAAATATATATGCTTATTAATAGTAAAGATGAAAATAAATTATATTTTTGATTTACCTCATGGAGAATTTTTGCATCTCTGAAATCTTTCAGAATATCGCTCTCGTCAGCTCCTTTCATAAGAAAAAATACAGTTTCATCCTCCCTCAGTTCTCCGTTAACAAACATTTTCTAAATGTACAAAAACATGTTAAGAAATGGTACAGATACTATTTAAACGGTACTACTTATAATACAAGTTAATTTAAACTGTAGCGTACTTTACCATTGGATATCCAGAGATCATTGTTCTCAAAAGTGTGACTTGCTCCCTTTCAGTTGGTGTCACTTCATATAATTTCCATGTGGTTCCTTCATTTTCATCAATCGCGTAGGAATTTAGCGTTGGAATAATACAAATTAAAATTATCACAAGAGAATTCATTATTGAATTATTCAGTAATATAAACTTAACAAATCTAAATTCGCGTGATCTATATTACTTTCTAAATGATTCCTCTGCCTCTGAGATTCATTTAATATCATAGTTGCGAAATTGTAAATTTTTATTTCCCATTTTCTGCCCATTTCAGCAAAATTTATTTGAAAGTAGTTTACACATGAAACCAGTCTAACTACACAATATCAAATACATACTATAGATACAATATATAAGAAAGCCACTTCACGTGCACAGTGCAGTGACAGCAACACAGAGATGTATTTAGTATCTACTACTGCTTACATTTTGCTGATGAGCAAAGTTTCCAGGTTAAATAAGCCATAGGTTATCTGAGTGCATTTTATCTTCGATTCTCCATATGGCATCCAAAAAAGAGCAAATTGCATCTTGAAAGGCAAGTCAAGTCACTAAATCACAGTTGACACATATGGAAATAATTTTAAGTATGGTCAACATCCGTGTTAATGTTGATGGCTAAATGCAATATGCAATGATTTAAGATGCTCATTGGTATGTACATATATATAGGTACATACTCATTCATAAAGAAACTGTTTTGAATGCATTTATTTATATTACATTGTATACCATATCATTAAGTTCGTGATACACAAAATACAAAGTATATGTATACGATATAAAAGCATACCATAATCTTAATAATAATAAGATATATATTTACTGTTTCACATTTCTTGAATATTATCATATGGAAAACAAACTAAGTTATACTAATTAAAGAGTCGAACATTATGCTCCAGCGGACGATATTCTTGCATAATACATACAATATTCAATAATATGCAATATTCAATATTCATAATACAATATTCTTGCATAATACATTCTGTAATATTTTAGTTATGGGTGTTTAAAATGTCTATCCTTAGACGAAAGTGTTCACGTAATAAATTCCTTGTGCGCTGAAAATATCAAAATACGCCTTTTGGTCATTTTCGAAAACATATACACATTTTAAAATTCTCAATTTCTACGAATTACAAATACTATGTCATTTGTTTAGCTACTAATATTGTGTACTTACATAATTATTTATGTAATATAAGTTTATGGCGTAATGCGTTGACTACCTTATTGGACAAAATTCTCCCATTATGGGGCCTCTCTCCATGCAGTCACACTTTCCTTTTTTGGCCATAGAACGAGTAGCCGTACAGAGACAGCCAGTGTATTTTTTCCCTCGAATTGTGTCAGCAAAATATTGAGGACAGCGATAATGACTGCAGTTGTCTAAATGGATAAATGGACAAAAATAGTCTTTATTAAAACTGCTACCTGAAGCGAGAAATAAATGGAGTAAGAATTATAACTTTTACTATTGGACAGCCCGGATATTCAAATAATGTTTACTGAAATTTCTTAATGTAAAGAGAATTTATTTTGGAATTGGGATTAGATTACATGTAATGGCTATCATAAATGGACTCATTTCCTACTTTATGTAGTGGACAAATAAATAGAATTTTAAAACAATATTTCAAACCAAGAATAAAGTCAGTGCATCCCGGTTGGTTAACTCCACCATTTGCAAAGAAATCTACATCACCTGTGATATGTATAAATTCAGTATTGCAAAGGCAATAATTAGCAAGCAAATGTACATATTTTTATTTTCAATTAGTTTGTATGAGTAAGTACAATTCAAAAATACGCTTAGAACAGAACTTGTAAGTAATTGATGGAATATTTACCACATAGCAGTTTGGTTCCCATTCTTCCTGGTTTGTCGGTTCCACTCAAGATATCCCCCGCACTACAGTGAACCACGTCCACAAAAACTGCGTCATCTTTATCAAGACGGTATATTTTGTCGATATTTGCCTCAAATCCAGGTCCTGCATGTTTGGTAGCATACAAATGCGTTATTCAACCAATATGGAAAACATGAAACACCCGAAAATATTCATATCACGCATTATTACCTGCTGGATCGAGTCCCGTAATCCTTCCAACTTTCATTCCAGTTTTCTGATGAATAAGATGTCCAGCGATTCCCGCAGCTTGACCTCCTAAACTGAATCCTATTATATGTACATCTTCATAACTTGGTAACATTTGCTCATTTATTAGGGACATCACAAACTCAGCAACTTCATAGCCCACAACAAAAGTATTTCTGACGGAATTGAAATAATTTGATTCTCCTGCTAATTTTTGATAGTCAACCGTAATTATATTCTCCGTTCTGTTCATGTCCATGTAAGCTAATGGGAAAGATTTAATTATTGAAAAATGCTCCAATTATATAAAAAATGCTAGTTATTGCTTTAACACTTTCATACCATCTTTAATTAGTTCAGGGGTCCCCTGGAGAGCTCTCAAGAATTCATAAGTTACATTGGTTGTTTGCAAATATCCATGAATGATAATCTTCACTTGCGAATTTTTATTCCAATATCTTGAGTTCTTAATGGTCACATCCTTTTGTAATACTTCCGCTCTTCTTCGACTACAATAATTGAGAAGAAACCATTAATAAATGGATGTTAAATTTTCCACTGGTGTTAATTTACTTACTTATTTAGTGTAAATAGATCAAATCTGACGAGTCTTCCTTTCAGAGCGGTCACTTTTTCGCTGTCGCGCCTGTATATCTCTATTGCAGAATCCATCTTTAGCCCTTGAAGTAATGGATCGAGCAAAAGTTTGCTTAGATAATTTAAAAATTGTCTTCCTGGATCTAACTCATCTCTTACTTCTTTCTCAGTGTAAAATACGTTTAAGTCGTTATCTATATCAAAATCAATCAGTTTCATGATATGTCTTCTGGGATGGCGAGAGCAACTACCATTCGATAGAAGAGCAAATATAATGGAAGTTATTATTGTTCTAACAACGAAACATGTCGATTTACTTAGCTGAGCCATAATGTAGCCAATCAAATTAGAACAACTATGACTATTGTTACACTTAACGAAATGTAACTAACTTATTATCTGCTTGCCTAATTATAATTAACTAATTATTGATGACACAGGTAACATACACACTTAACTAGTTGCTATACTAGGTAAATATGTTGTTTTGTATGGATGGATTCCAAAAGTGGAGTAAACTACCATTTATTGTGGTTAATTTGCATAGGTAGGTAAATAAGAACTTAATAAAACACTGAATAGCCTACGAGCAGATTACCTAATGATGTATGTACGTATAAAAAGATTTTAAGTAGGAATACTAATGCTTCATAACTTAAAGTCATACTATATGCATACTAATTCTGTGTAATTATCATGATATTCTAGGTTATCTTATACGTATAGGTGGATTCCTTAATGCCTTCCATAATTTACAAGGGGAAAACGTAACAGCATGCATCTGTATCAGTTGATACGAAAAAAAAACAGGAATCTCTTCAGATAGCAATTTCAATAGAGACCATTTTGTCCATTTCGAATGTTTAAAATTATGGGAACTTGATGGATGGCTTAATGCAATCAGAATAAAATCCTGCCCACAACGCATAAGTTTTAGTTGTTGCTTATTTGATTACTTATTTGTATTATAAAGTAAAAACTTGTGTAACAATTTTTTTGTGCGTGCAAAAATTGTATACGTGGAGATAGAATGACAAGACAATGAAGATGACACAACAACTCATCATAGTAGACGTCAAACAGGCAGAATACACCTTTAGCAACACTAAAAATGGTGCATTCACTATTTTATAACCAAATAAGTAGATATTTACATTATAGAGTGAGTTTGACTAGAACTTTTATACAAAGGTACACTACTTACAATAAGCTATCTATCCTCTTGATTAAACGACATTTTCATATTCAAACTACTATGTCTGTACTACCATGTTTCAGATAAGAAATAAAGTTGAACATATTTCCATATCAATTTCCCTAATCAATTAAGATAGAATCGCCGTATTCCCTACCCACGAGTGTGAACGCAAATTGCTTCTTTATAAGTAGTTAAGTAAGATTTGCATACAAATTAATTGTCTAGGAGTAGCCTAGCCAAATGCTTAAGTTAATCTATTTGGAAAGGGGATGGATTTATCTGAATGTTCCTGGAAGCTTTCCTTTGGCTGTCGGATTTTGATAACTATTATAAATATACGTACTACTATGCAATTAATCTTACAATTAGTTACATAATAGTTCCATAAGAATTGCATTACTATGCTAGACTTGGGAATATGGCTGTTAGTATTGTGTTGTACGAAGCATTACATTCCACCTAATACTATAAATAAATGCTTACTTTTTAGATATCCGCTGCATATGTCTATTTTATTATTAGCTAATTCCACAATTTCTGTCCACACGAAACAAGTTCATAGTGAGCCATGCTCTCAATTAACACTTTGTCATTGACATGTCGTCATTATGTTCACTCCAATATTGGTAAAATAATCAGGCTAAAAGGGTGACAAAGAGAACAAACATAAGCACTTAGTGTTTAAATTGGTCTTTAGATACTTTAAACTTCCTTTAACTTGGTCAGTAAGTAGATACAGAGAAGTCAGAAAAGCGCATTATCATTTATATCATCACCCGCCCCCGAAAATGTTTCCATACCTGTGAATACCAAAGGCAAAGGCTTTTAAGAAATACAAAGGTTAAACTGCTAATGCATATATATGAGAGATAGGATACTGTTCCATTTCCAATAATGACATATTGCGAAACCAAATGCATTCCAGATATAAATACATTGTTGGGCAACATTAAGTTAGTTGTTGTGCATTAATTATTTACTATAGGTATTTGGTAAAGTAATGGATGCCTGATGCAATAATACAATTATTTATTGATGGTCTAACAAGAAACTATATTATGTAGGCTTAGAAAATAAAAAGTTACATAATCATTTGCTTATATTCTGTCGGAGTCTGAGAAGCCTTTGATATATTTTTATTTTTCAGTTCAGGCGAGGACTTCTGAGAAAATAGATGTGAATGCGAATATTTTGTATTAGCATGGCTATCATTAAACAGAAAATTACAGATATTTCTATTTTAGTAGTTCCGGCTACACAAAAACAAATATTATACAATTTTCAAAGCCAAAAAACAACTACAAAAATTAGTTTTGACTTTCCTGCATTAGCAACCGCTGTAATTTGGCTATTGAAATTTGGCTGCTGGACTCTTATCATACCATTTTCATTAGAATATGATTCTAGCACAAAGTTATTCGTCTACAAGTCTAATCTTGTGCGAAAGGTTAGAAAACTTTTGGTTTGTATTTCTTGTCCAAAATTACCATACAAACTTTTTGTTTGTATTTCTTGTCCAAAATTACCATACAGTAAAAACAGTAGCACAAAATTAGGCATAAGATTCTTTTTAAAATTAATCTGAAATATTAATTAGGTAAATACACAAGATTAATTTTTTATTTTTTTATTATTAACCATTTTTCTTAAGCATTCTTAAAATTAAATTTTCGCTTGATTTCAATTTCAGATAGCCTCATTCATTTGCCAGATTTCATGCATAATTGGATATCTAACTGTGGCTCCTACATTGGCAGAGCAGAAAGATCCCTTGGATGCATTGATATTTCCCGTCATTATCACATTATACTATATATGGCCGTTCACAGTTTATGTGACATTCTGGAGAAAAAGACAATGTTTCGTTCGTTCTTTAAACGAATTAATTAAGTCCTGCGAGCTATTTAAAAGAATGCAAATTAAATTACCAAATAAACTTTGGGCAATTTATAATTATTATCATTATTGTAGCAACTATTTAACCTACCTAAATACCGACCTTGTAAGAAAATATCACCTGAATACTGTTGATATGTACGTAAGAAGTTAGAATTTGCAAAAGACTTGGGATTTAAAATTGGATTTAAGATTTAGAATTTTTCCAATCTACATGTTACATTAAATCCGTTTTACAATGGTTTATTAATTCTTTGTGTCATAATTTTTTTATATTATCCAACAGACAATGATAATTATTGGATCTGGTATCACATTCATAGTTTTGTGGACATTCTATGAGGATATGCTAATTGAAACGGATTTTTTAAAGGTGAATGCTACCTTTTCAACAAGTTACTCTTTTATGACAAGGAAGGCAAGATATATTTACGGGGTAAGATTGCATATTTATAAAACTGATAGAAAGTTACAGCATGATAATGCCTATGTCATTTTCCTATTGAAGAGTATGCCACTGATTGGCCATTGTCCTGACGAACTGCTTTTATTTTACTATTTGGGAAACCTGCTGCACTTAAGCATAACAGACCACTTTGGACTATTGCTGCTGCTGGTTACTTGTGGTTCTTCAAAATTACTACTACGGTTGCTACTTAGACACCTCGAAAATAACACAATTTCTGCTGAGCAGAGAGGAGAAGTAAAGTTTAAGCTAAAATATATCTTTAACAATACTCGGAAGAATAATAGGTCATAGTACTAGTAATATGTACTATTTATGCCTCTTTTAGATAATTAATGCATTCTGTCAAATACGAAAATTCATAGAAGCTTCTAATTCGGCTTTATCATGGATGGTGCTATCGGAGATATTTTTCACTTGTCCTTATTATGCATATTCTATTAAAGATATTATGCTGCGATCATATTTGAAACGCTATGCTCTTTTCGTTTATATCGTATGCTACTTCTCAATTTTATTACTTGCAGCTGAAGTCAATAGTTTGGTATGTGTTTTTAAAAAAGTCCGAATTGTGTTCTTACTTATAAGGAAATAATTAATTATTGTTTCTAATATTCCAACTAAGGCAAAGTCCTTTGGAAAATGGCTGCGCCAAACTTGTGAAACTTCGCTGATACTGAAGGAAGAGATAGTTTGCCAAAGAGCATCTTTATTAATCCAAGAAATAACTTCTAATGAAATTGGTATAAGTGGAGGAAATGTTGTTACTGTAACCTACGGTTTTGTTGGAAATGTAAGTGGGGACTACAAAAAATGTACATGATGCTTTCCAAAGTTGTAAATAAATGATTAAATTATGAGATTTATAATTTTCAATTTTTGGGCCCTTTCCAGATGCTGTCGTTGATTTTGACGTATGGAGTAATTATCGTGCAATATAAATCTTAAAAATGAGTTTTGTTAAATAACATGTTACTTATTATTTATATGCAGAATTTCCAAGTATTCGTGCACAATTTTATTTGGTGCTCATGATACGATACGATACTGAAACATTATATTAGTCCTTAGTATATCATTAATTGAAAAAATATGTGAAAAAAAGATGTAAAGAACTACTAATAAAGTAAATAGCATATTAAATCCCCTTTGAATGTTTATTTTTATTTGTAAAACACCTTAAAATAATAGCGTATAACCTTAATAAAAATTAGTAAAGTATCATCCTTTGTGATAGCTAACATCAAAATCATTTCTTACTTGTGGGCACTGGGGTAGCAAATTAAAGGTAAGGGATCATCCATAAATGACGTCTGCGATTTTAGGCCATTTTTGGACCCCCCCTCCCCCCAGCGTCTGCCATTGTCTGTTTTTGTGTACCCCCTCCCCCCCTAATGACGTCTGCAATCAACTAAAATTATCAAAAGTAGCTAAAATTTGAATTTTTGAAATTAGCATGAAATTTTTGATTGTAATGTTAATTAAGATCATCTTCAAATGGAGAGGACATCCAGTTT
>JAQFYC010006846.1:0-11487 GCA_034694165.1 Tomocerus mixtus
ATCAAGTTACACTGCGTTAAGGTGGACGTAGGTGTTTAGAGTAAGCTTTTTTTACCATAGCTTATAACGCAACGTAGACTGTTATGCGGGATATGAAATGACCTTGAATTGTAACATTCAGTACCAAGTGAGACTCTCGATGGTAGAGTCGGTAAGCATTTGTAGCATATAGCCCCGCTACGTGCTGCATGGTCCCAAATCCCCATTTAGGCGCGCAATTCAACCTTGCGGAGTTTCTAATGGAGGGAATAATAACGACCGAGCTTGCGTAAGGGGAAAAAGCATACTCTCTAATAAGATCTTTGATATTAGCCATGTCTCTTATTATGTATGTACAAATATTCTATCCTTCATGTAATATTATTATAGTTGCACGAACCGATTTTTGTACTTTTGTAGGGGATGTGACATTTTACACTGCGTCACCGCGAATTGATATTTTCAGGGAATTACCTCGTTTTGCGTTTTTACCTAAGCTAATTAAAAAATCGAACCTCAGTTTGCTTTTCAAAGGGGGGGGGGGTTGAAACGGTGATGTGGTGTAAAAGGTCACATTTTGTAGTAATAATTAATAATGGTTTTTATATAAATTAATTGATAACGCGATTACTAATTACATTTTTTGTTTGAATATTATGTTTCTTGGTTAAATACAAATGGAGAACCGTGAAGTTAATCTATTGCTATACCACACAAAAGTCAGTATTATGTATTGTGTTAAGGTATTTTCACGTAAAACTTAGTAAAGTAAACTTAGTTTCAAAATCGTCCCACGAAGAAGTAATGCGCTGCTTGAAGAACGCTCTCCCTTGATAAAGTGATAAAAATTCCACGACAACTAATAGTTAGCCGATAGTATAGCTCTACCTGTAATTCCAATGTACTTACAAATATTTACAATTTTGTGCTTCAAATGACACCACGAATAATGACATTTGTAAGCTATTTAAACAGATACTATAATTACATTACTAATAGTCTTCTGCTATTGTAATAACAAGGTGCCTATTAAATGTTAAATGCTTCTTTAATGACTTACGTGATTGTATTGTGCTACAGAATAAAAATATTAGTGACGGATTGACTATTATGATGTACATTATTAGAAATGAAAAACAAGCAAAACAAAACACAATATATTAAAATCAGGAAAAAAACATGCATATTAACAGTTTTACTAAAATTAATTAACGTAAAAAGCTTCAAGCTTAAAATACAAAACTCAGTATGACGCCCAGCTTCTGTCTGCATTAATTGGTTATATTTTATTGGTTAAATGACTCACTTAGAAAAGAGAAAATGTAAACATCAAGAAAAGGGATACTATGCTAATTTATATCTTGTGGATAGAACCTCGAAATGTATTAACGATAAAAAATTAATTTTATTAGTCATTTATTTATGTAATAAATGTTTTGACAATAGTATAAAATATACAATTAGAATTAGACCATTTGGTTATACTAATTTATAGTAATTGGAATATATTTAGTTATACCAAAGTTTCAAGGAATTCATTATGTAAATATAGTATAATGTCAGCCATAAAAATTAATACTAGTTTGACTTCATTGTAAAGGCTTTGCAATAACACTTTTTGTAATAGAGTTTATGTGTGTTTTTTATTTCTAATTAAAAAATCTACTTTATCGTTAAATACAGTATCAATTCGTACTTGCAGTCTGTCTGTGTGTCCATTATTCTCAGTCTAATTTTTGAACGCGTCAACTTTGTTGATTCAGTTTTCAGAATTCGAAAGAGGTGGTTAAAAGACATCTTGTCTGTGTTTTGGAGACAAAGTGGCCACACCCCCATGGAGTTCTGGCCACGCCCACTTATTTTTAAATACAAACATATGGCAAGTGGGGTATCGCTATAAAACTGTTGACGTAAGAAATCCAAATATGAATCTCAATTGACCCCTTACATACATGTATTTGTAAAATACTTATTGTAGTATAAACAATCGCGACTATTTTGCAATGAAAGTATATTCTTTAACTTAAATCTAAACAGTTTTTAAATCTAATTGAATAGCTTAACGGAATGCGGAAGAGATACACTGATATTTTATGGTAGTGTTGGTCTTTTAGATGTATGGAGACCTATAAAATAACGAACACGTAGTAGAGTAAAAACTATAATAATTTCCAGAAACTTGTCCACGTAAAGTAATGGAAGTGGAAACGATTCGTTCCAGTGCTCCTCTGCTACAAATTTTGGAAATAGCTCAAAGAAAACGCCCGGAGGAAAGCTGTGACACCAATATCATTTGTTCAGATGGCTCTATCCCTTGTCACAGATATGTACTTATGGCCAATTCTTCGTTTATTAAATCTCTCATCCAGGAAAATCTTGATGATGTACGCAAAATATAAAAACTATACATAATAAAAATAATAATAAATACATACATTTCGCAACTCCTGTTGCAATTACACTTTACACTATGAAAAATATGGATTGTAAAAGTTAAACTACTTTTAAATGCATCTTTCAGGTTGGCCAAGCACTATCTCATACTAAGATCTCCCTTGTGTTCCCGGATATCAAAACTTGCATAATGACCCATATTATTGGAATGTTTTATAGTGGAAAAACAATTGTAAAATTGAAGGACCTGTATTATGTAATGCAAACATTGAAAATGCTAGGAATTAATTTGATCGAAGAAGATTCATTCAGCACAAAAATTGCCACGTCAGAGGACGTGTCACACTTTGAATACCCAAAATTTTACATTAATACGAACTATGATTCCAAAGAGGAGCGTACTACTGAATCGAAATATGAAAGCACAAGTTCAGACAATGATACTAATTTTGTCTCTACCGCGAATGGGGACACTTCCATCATGGAAACACCACCCACAGCAAAAACGACAGTCACTGAGATCATTAAAGATCAAGATACATCTACATCTCAAGAAGATTCTTCTGATGCTACTTCAATGGCAGATGTTTCCCAAGAATATGTTGATATTTTGGACACTATCGAGAAATTAGAAACTTCAGATGTAGATTTGTCTCAGGAGACAATAGTCGGAAATCATTTTTGTACAGGTAAATCCACAAGTAACGCTGGCCTAAAAAACGTCCACTGAATTTTTTACTCCTTCAAAATGGAAAAATTGATGGAAGACTATTACGAAAAATTAAATGTGCTGATTTCATAAGGTTTCTGCAATACTGATTTTTGAAGTTTTATCATTAATTAGCTGTTTGCGAAAAAAACGTGAGATTAAGACATTTTTCTGCGTATTAAAGTACTTTTGGTCACAAAAAATATACCTTGTGAAGAATGGGAATTTTAATAAATAAAAAATTTGTATTGATATTTAATATAGACAGTATATACCTGTTATATTATTTTATTCAGTTTAATGAGTGAGCTTCCTAGAATATAAAACATTTTATGTAGTAAATTTTGAATACTGGCTGGTAATTTTTACTTAAATAAAAATATATATTTATTGTGTCATTTACCCACACAGGTCCAGTTATATCTAAAAGCAAACCTTGCCAAGATGGAGATGAAATACAATCACAATCAGCAGATAACGAAATCGATGCTATCCAAATACCGCAATCAGAACCACTTACTGAAACAGGTTACAATCCTACGGGCAATGGTAAGTAAAATAGTAAAACTAAAATATTTCCTGACCAAAACTAGTAATATGTAAAACACCCAGTTGAATTTTATAGCACAGATCCCTACAATCTCAACTATAAAGCGAAGGACTAGTAAATACAGCAAACCCAACAAAGATGAGGAAGGAGAAATAGAAGCCGATGATGATGACGAGGAAAAAGATGAAACCTACGTTCCGGAATATGATTTGCACGAATCCTCAGAATTGCTAGATACTGGCAATCGTCGAACTAGCTTGAGGCTGCTTTTAAAGAAATCTCTGCAGCCAGACCCTATAAATGAATTTCCAGCAACCGTAGAACTGTCAACGACAAAAACTAACATAACATCTCGTGAAAAAGCTGGACATCATTGTAAAGATAGCAGTGCAATCAGTTCATTGGAAACTCGTCGCAAAAGTATAGATTTAGAAACTAGATGTTTGTTTTGTCCAAAAATATTTCTAACTGAACCAAGTAAGTCAATAATGAGAAATATATATTTAAATACAACATATTATTAGGCGTCACTTTTAAATATTTACGGGTATTATTGTATGTTTTATAGTGTTAATGAAGCATTTTGCAAATGAATGTGGCCATTACCTCAATGGAAAGTATTCCAATTCAACAAAACAATGTTATTCATGCCAAGAACGTTTCCCATGGATGAAATTTCATAACTTAGTTGCACACGTAGATGGATGCATTAAATCCAAACGACTGGATAGATTTAATAATAAAACGACTTCTTCAAAAATATCTCCAGTAAATAAATCTACACAGTTGGGTGGATCATCTTCTACAGCAACTGAGTCTAAGAATGACGAAAAGAGACGCCCTGTTGCTACCAAGTTATTTACAATAGCTGTGAATTCTGCTCTCGGCGAAATAAATCCAAATTCACCCACAAATGATGAAAAAAAGTCGTCACTTAATTGCATATCAGGCAGTTTTTCTACTCTGAATTTTTCAAGCGTCCCTCTTCAACAACATTCCCCATTTTCAAAAACAGATGTGCAAAGATACCAAGAAAGGCTTTTGAATTGTGGCTACTGTGAAAACGCTCATTATACTTTTGCTGATGTTAAAAGCTGCTTGAGTTCACATGGATATGCAATGTGCTGGATATGTTTCACGACTTTTGACACTCCGATTGAGATTCATTATGTTAAGTGCCATGAAGCGAGTGGCTCACCAGGATTTATTCCCTGCTCACTGTGTAAATTATGCTTCGAGGCCAAAAACTTCGAGGATCATGTAAAGGAACGCCACTTTTCTTTGCTGGATATTTCTGATACTGATACAAAAACTCCAGATAACGCAAATCAGAAGAATGTGGACAGAATGGGACATAAAAGGAAAACACTCGAAGCTGTGAATACCAATAAATCAAGTAAAAGAGCAAGAAATATTAACCCAATTGTAAGAGAAATAATTGAAGAAGAAATATATCAAAACATAATTAATGAAGATAATGGGAACAGCATTGAAGAAAATTGCATTGCGAGTGCATCTACTACAAATATTGATTTCAAGGAGGATTCCTTTGTCGATTGGTCAGAAATTGATAAAGATATCGAAGAGTATCGTAAACTAAAGCAAAAGAAAAAAGATGCGATTTCCAGTGGAAATATCATGAGAAAGGAAATCAGTGATGCAAATCCGGAACACCAGCCTACAACAAAAAGCGCAGAAAATATTAATGCTACTATGGCCTCAAATGACAAAAGTAATTCATCCGCCGGATCTTCTAGTGCTATGACAAGACCAAAAATATGTTTTAAATTGAAACCAAGTTGTACAACGGTAGGATTCACCAGCGTTGCCTTTTCCAAGCAAAATTCCATCGCACCTAAAATTCCTGAACGGCGCAATAGTTACTGTTCTAGTGAGTAAAAATTCAGCTTTTCAGGAACATTTCGTTTCGTATTTCGTATCTAATGCACTATTCTTTACTAAATAGATGATAATTATCATTTTAGATACGCCAAGGAACTCAATTTCTGCTTACAACACTTTGCCTGTTAATAATAATAACAACAGAAAATTAAATCACAAACCATATGAACAATTGGAATTATTGGAGCCCAAGTTGGAGCCCAAGTTGGAGCCTAAGCTGGAGCCCAAGGATAATTTTGCGTAAAGGGTTTTCGAAGAAAAAAATAGTGGAATGAAATAAAATTGAAATAAATTCGTATGTTACAGTCAAAAACGGTAATAAGGCATTACCGGTAATGATAACGACTTATTATCGTTTTTCCGGTAACACATACACAATAATCAACATTACCATTTTATGCATTAACACAATATACTAGAAAAATAATTACTTCTTTGAATAATATTGTACTAGAGTAAAAGTAACCCTAAATTATAGTCGAACGTAACATTTTCAATCCCTACCTATTAATGTAAATAATTGACATTAATTATACACAGTTTAATGTATATGTTTCATAGATGTTTAATTTGCTATTGTCAAATTACGATGTAGCTTTAGTTTTTACAGCAACCAAAGGGGTACTGATATATAATTTAAAGCTACTGAAGAAAGTTTTTATAGCATTAATAATTATAATACATTACTAGTTTTTAAAAGGTACTGTGAAATATTTTACATATATTATCCATAAGTATGCATTATTTACTATAGCTATTGTACTAATTGTAAGTACTGCTGAAGTAATAAATGGTTAGCCTTTAATGATGATTGTGTAGCAATGTACAACTTATCTTGAAATAGTTGATAGAGCAGCTAATAAATATTATGTATGTAAAAATATACATTTATACTAAATATTTTAGATGGAATACATTAGGCGAACATAAGAATAAGAAACTGAAAGTATTGATGGCACGAAGAGAATATAGTTAAGAAAGGTCAAGAAATCGTTTCGATGATTACGCACACCTGTATGCATAACATTAGTTTGCATTATTACACAAAATTATATTGTGGTGTGGAATAACTTATAAATGAACGCCTTTAGTTTTAACAAATGTATTATATAATGATTTATTTAAATGGAATATTTGAATAAGAATGAAACAATGTAACATTTTGTTTGGCATTTTGAAACCCTGCCAATCAAGTATAGTATAGCAATGATGAAAATTATATTTAGTTGAATACATATTAACTAATTATCGAAGAAACTAATTTCGTGTAATAACTAAATAGTTCTAACACCCACGATGTTGTTGAAAATATTGTTTAATACTTAGTGACTTGCCATACACACGTATCTTCTACTTGACAAAGGCATTGGGTTCAATGATATCCTTTAGTAACTTATTCGGATGGGTACAGTACAAGGTACAATATACTTTTTCAATGATTCAGTAATTTTATATAAACTCCTTCTGTCACTAAAAATTAGGTCATTACCACTTTATCTATATTATAAATAAAAAATGATCGACGCAGCAGTGTTTTAGTCGGCAACAATTTAACTTCTTACAAATAAACGTTATCTATTCATATCAGTTTCTATATTTGGGATTCAGAGATTATTGTTAGAAAATGAATATATTCCATACATTTTCATTGCTCATTTTTTGTTTTGCCTTTTCGGAATGTTACGAGCTTTTAACAGATGAAGATATACTCCGAATGCGTCCTGACAGCGAAATCATACGTAAGAATAAATAAATAATTGATTTTATCTGAAAAGATTAATTGTTTTTAACTTTTAGGAGAATCGAAGAGGAATTCAGTTTTAGTTGGTGATATGCGATTTCCAAAATCACATTCACGAAGTGCTCACCCTTCATCTGGTATTTGGCCCCAGAATACAATTCCATATATTATTTCAAGCAACGTCAGTGAGTATAACAGTAATTTTTCATACATTGTACATTATATATCAGAAAGTGTATATTTCATTAACTACTGTTTTAATCAAATACTTACTGGAATAATTACGTTAGTGACCGCGCTGAAAAATATTTCTAAATAAGTAAAATTATCTTAATACATTTTCAACATTTTTCAGCCGATTTGAAAGATGTTGTGCTCAAGGCTATAGACCACTTTCATAACTACACTTGCATTAAATTTCGCCGTCGGGAACAGTTTGACAATTATTGGATTCGGTTTCTTATGGCTGATACCTCTGACGGGACCCTTTGCTCCTCCTATGTCGGATATCGTAATGAACGAGATCAGGGAATATTTCTAGGACCGCGATGCTTTTTCGGAAGTATGGTACACGAGTTACTGCATGCCGTCGGATTTGAGCACGAACAAATCCGAAGTGACCGAGGAAAATTTATTGAAATAATTGACGATAACATTGACGAAAGTATATATTTTTGCTACTGCGTTTTTAATTTTTGCAATAGATACTACTATAAGCTTTACTACTTTGACATTTATAAAAAGTTAGCTCTTCAATATAGATTACTCTTCTAAGCAAATTACATTCTAAATCCTTCTCTTTGTTTGCATTCATGATCATTAGGGAAATATTATTCTTCATTTCATCAGAGATTACCATTACAAGCACTCTTGTGTATTTTATATTTAAGACATGCTGATGTGGGGAATGTAAAGTAACTGTATGGAATTGAACTTTCTGCAAACCTACTGTGTGTGAAGGTTAATTAGGTATAAATAGAATAATATATTCTTCACCAGGTCCCTAAAAATAATACTTATCAGTGTAGTGCAACAATATAGCTATACTTTATTATAATCCAAAAATGTAGGGTGTATATATTATATATATATTTACTCTTATTGACTTTACGCTTCTTTACTCCACACAGGTTCCACAGCTCAATACGAAATAGAATGTAATGGTGGAACTTCACGATGCACCTCGAATACTTACGGAGTTCCATACAACTATGCCAGCATTATGCATTACTGTCCATATTGTGGAGCAAAATCATCTGGAGGCGGTCCTTGTTTCAAAGTTCTGGTAAGTGAAATTGGGTTTCATAATTTGGAATTGTACCGTTTGCAACAAAAATTTCTATAACTCTCATTTTCGATTTTTTATTAGTAATAAATATTCATTATTTTTAAAATATTCAAATATGTTTAGAATATGTGTATAAGTAATACAGAAAACCACTACGACATGACTTTCACAGGGTATCCAAAGAAATGTAATGTACTTTTAGTTTCTATTGGTTCTATTGAAATTCAGTTATTTTAATTTTAATAGAACAATAAGGAAGCCCTTGGTCGAGAAGAGGATGTGGGTCAACGGAAATGGTTTAGCAGAGGAGATTGGCTAATGGCTAACAGAAGATATAATTGTAAGTTATCAAATGTTTTGCTACAATACAGCATTTCCACTACTTTACAAAAGATATAAGAAGAAATGATAATATGTATTACATTGCTCCAGGTACAATCGACGAATCTAATGCACCTCCTCCACTTCCAGCAAATGATGAGGATAAACAACGTCCAGATCACTTTGAGTCTAAGCCTACCGAGCGACCCACCACCAAAAAACCCACAAAGAAGCCCAAACCTTCATAATAGGTAAAGTTAAGATATACACTCTCATTATAATTAAAACGCTGGTCAATATTCTTTGAAAAAATTCATAAGAGATAAAAGCGCTGAATAATAAAAGAATTAACGCGTTAATCTTATCTCTAGTTAGGTAGTAAGCTAATAAATTTTCATTGTTCCAAAAAACTACACATTACAAATCTTTATTTAAAATTCTCTTGATTTTGTAACATAAAGATAAGTGAAATCAATTGTAATTTTCACATTTACTTATCAGAATTTTAATGTGTAGGTATATAATGCAGAAGTTAACTAAATTCGGTGTTTAGTACATCAATTTCAGTTTAGAATTTTTGTTATATATAATTTATTACAATTTCTGCCGCGCAACATTACAAATAAACGCAAAAATTAAATAACTTGATAATTGTGTAGTTCTATATTTTTATATAATTTCATTGGGATCGTACTATAATCATTGCTATTTTTCTATATACCATTATTAATATTTATTTATCTACAAAGCTTAGGTTTGTTAATTCCTAATGTATTGTCTTCCTGTCGTATCGTGGTGTCTTTGGAATTGAATACAAATACACAAATAATGACTACTAATTGCACAATTGTACTAATTTAAGGTATTTTAGCTTAAGCCTATCATTTATCAATATTTTTCAGCATTCCCACGCTTTGTGCATATCTCAAATATGTATTCAGTAGGATTTTTCCATTAATAAGCCTTTCTTGGAAATCAGGTACGGCTCTTAAAAGTTTGTCGCTGATATTGTAAACTCGTTCTTTGTTCTGCAGCAAGGTTGCAACGGCTGTTGCTTTGAAAAGTGCATTTTTTATATCTGCGCCATAAGACTCAATAAAAATGGACAGCCAGACGTCATTGTCTTTACCCTTTATTATAGTTGTCTCAAATTCATCCGGAGTTACAACATTAAGATTGAACCCAAAATGGCTCAACCCTTCGACAAAATCTTTAGTGTATAATGGGAAGGGTGGTGTAAAATTGTACACTCCCGTCTCAGCGTCATCATTAAAAATTAATTTTACAGTTAAGCTGGAAGCAATATCTACAGGCAAAAAACACCAACCGCCTTCTACATCCGCAATGACTCCATATCGGACACACATCAAAAGATAATTTAAAAATGAATTCTTTTCAATGGCAAACTCGCCTGTTTGACTGTCACCAGTCAGTGGAGAATATCTTACGATTGTGCACGGAATTCCTCTTTCGTTGGCCTGTTTCATTAATTTTTCACATATAAACTTAGAAATGACATATCCCCAGGTTAATTCATCAGCGTTATTTTCCTCCTCAGGGAAATCTTCATAAGCAAAGCCGTCTTTGTTTAATCTGTTTACTGTGGTATATGATGATGAGTAAAAAACCCGTTTTGTTTTAATATTAGAAGCAAATCGAAGGACATTAACTGTCCCTAAAACATTTACAGAACGAACATTAGAAACACCAGGGGGACCTACTTCATATCTTTCTATATGATTTGCTCTCACAGCTAAATGTATGATACAATCTATAATTGTAGACAAATTGTCAAAATCCTCCACAGACAGTCCGAGATTGTTTTCTGTTATATCTCCAACGAATATCAAAAGCTTATCAACATTGATATCGTCTTCTAAATGGTATTTCTTAATCATTGAGACCAGCTTTTTTCGTGCGTGTTCCACACTTTTTCCTCTTATTAAGCAAAATATATTTAGTTCCTGAATCTTCAAAAGGTCTCTCAAAATATATAACCCAACTTGACCAGTAACACCTGTAACAAAAACGTTCTTGATTTCTGAAGGCTTCACAAAGCTGTAGTTTGCAGCTTGGATACCTTCAGGTAGAATGGAATCTAATTTTATCAAATCGAGATCAACTTGGATGTTTGTATTGTTTTTGGGCAACTTTTCTGTGACCATTGCAGTTGTATCTACTGAAAATGTCTTTTCTGCTAAATAACTGCTTAATCCACTTATTGTTGGATTATCGATCAAGGCAGTTGCATTTAATGGAAGTTGCTTGCCAACAACATTTTGAAGTTTGTTTTTGATTTCGACTCCCATTAAAGAATCTAATCCCATATCGGAAAAGTTTTGAAATTCGTCCAACTTTTCGGAATCGGGTAATCTTAATGTATTCCTGATTGCTTTTGCAACGTAATTTTTTATGATTACCGATCGCTCTGTTAAATCTAAAGGGCCGATTTCTAACCAGAATGCTTCCGAATTAGTATTTATTGACTGATTAGCAGAATCCTCATCTTCGGGGACAATTAACTCCGTAAGATAATTGCCTCTATTCCCAAAGAAGGCAAGCAATCCCACTGGATCCAATTGGGCCACCGTAACCTGCTTGAC
>JAQFYC010006847.1:0-11479 GCA_034694165.1 Tomocerus mixtus
AGCTAGAGCAAAAGCAAAAGCAAAGTAGCAGAGAGACTGCTTTTGTGTTATTCTGTGTGTACGTACTACGACTACGAGTATACTTAGAATGGTGTGTGTGTGTTCACGAATTCATATTCTTATCCTTCTTACATACATACATACATACATATAACAGTAGTAGCTTTGCTGGCTTTGGCTTTGGCATCGCTTCAGCTTCGTATTGTACTTGTTCTACAGACTACAGTATTATGCATGTAGAATCCACTACTGTGCTATTCTGGTCGGGAGTCGCTCGGTCGGGACTCAACTCAACTCAACTGACTGCTGGATAGCTTTAGAATTTTTTGCACCGTCTGCTTTGCTCTTCACTTCCCTATCTCCCTCACACTTATTTCGCTTCCTTGCCTTGCATTGCCTTAGCTTCAGCTCAGATGTGATGTGAGTGAGGCAAGCTTTAAGAAAATATACACTAGAACTTTGTATACTATGTAATGTACATACATAAGAAATAAATAGTTACGAAACACTGAGGAATACGCTAAATAGATATATTGTATGTATTACTACAGATATAGGGAAACTGTGCCGAGCGGGAGTATGAGTAGTATGCCGAAAGGATCCGAAAATCCGAACTTCGACCCGGGAGGAAAGGAAAAGGAGAATGAATGCATGGGAAAGCTCCGGGAGAAAGCTTAGTGATCCAATGTGCGAATTTCGATAGGAGAAGAGAGACCAGACCAACTCTGAGGCAAGGGCAAGCTAAGTAAAGCAAAGGAAACCGATGCGGAAAAATTTAGGTGCGAGCGCAAACGCTAGTCTTGGCCAGAGAAGGCCAGAGCCAGAGAAGAAGAATGCAAAGTATATATAGTCATGGCTCAGAGAATAGAAAGATAGTAGAGATAGATAGATACCATACAAGAGAAGAGAGTGGACGCTAAAGGATTGGATGGAGGATGAGTTGACGAGACACTCACGGTCACACAACACTACACAAACTTGTTCTTGTTTTTATCCATTGACAATAAGAAGAAAAACAATGGAAAATGTACTATACGATTTCCCTGAGCTTTCTCTTTATCGTCCCAACTCTAATTACTCATGACAGACAGTCTAACCTGAGAAATAACATTCTATCCTTATTAACAACTCAGCTATTGTAATTGTCATTCTATGCTTTACACAATTAAAACTAAACATTACATTGTCCTAGTCCTACTTAATACTACAATGCTATTTTAGCTAACAAACTTTGTGTAGGATAAGACAAGAGGCATGATGATACGAGCAATTATATTATTAACTAAGTTTATGTGTTTATTTTTCAAAGAAATGTTGCTTATATAGTTACTGGGTAATAAAGCATAATGTTATGTGAAAAGTGACTTGCATAATTGAAATGAAATGAACGATTCTTAGAATAATAATTAAGTATTTAGGCTACACATAAAATTGATCAATAAAAACATAATTGTTGGAGCTTTGCATTGTGCTACTGCGTGTGTCTCAAATGTTATTCTTCCAACTGAAAGTATTGAGTGACATGTAGCATTCTGCGAAATGAATTTTTTGCTCTGTACCCATGTACCAATCATTGGAAATGAAAAGAATCCAGCTGCAGCAATAGCATATTAAGTTACAAGTTCCTTTTATAAGCTACTACACTCAAGTATTTCAAAACAAGCATTGTCAGAATGAAATAAATTGGACTGGAGATAACGATAACTAACTTCACAAGGATTCAATTGAAAAATTAGGTATGAGTGAAATTGAAACTAATTGAATTGCACAAAAGAAATTGAATGTGAATGTACAAGAATCTTCTAGATTCTATGGGTAATGCCAGAAGCCATAAGACTACGTTATATATAATGTATACACTTTCTAATACGATACTACAACAATATATTATTTTATTAATTTAATCATCAATAATTTTTATCATAAAACATTATTATATCCTCTTTGATAAAATATGAAAGGGCGGCCAGTGGATTTACATATGGTTTACCTAAGGGTACATACATATATTTACCGTATTTGTTCAATTAGTGGTCTAGCTTAAAATTTTGAAACCCTGTGGTTTAGTCCCATCGATTTAGCTACTAGTTAGATTTAAATATATTGTGTGATGACTGTGGCAGATTATAAATTGTACTATGCAAATAAATGCATGGAAACCTGCGGGAGGGGACCGATAATTTTGATGTTGCCAAACTGTTTTAAATATTAAATTAATCCATTAACTTTCGATGGGAAGATTCAATATTTTGTTTACAATGTTTTACGACCAATTATTAATAGTGCCCCTACGGAGTTAATTGAAAAGATACGGTAATCTGGAAGTCATAAGTACTAGAGGGACACTTCAGCGCTAATATTAGTACTAGCAATAGTAAATTGTACATTACATAGACTTGATTCTGTTATTCTTTGATGTCACAGTTGCCTTCAATTTCGAATGAATATTGTATTCCGGTATATGTGTGTCTATTTATGACGACAATGGGCAGTCATTGCACTTGGCTTGAGTATTCTCGCCTTAGTTTGGCTTGGCTAGCTTTGCTTGGACTACTTGGACAGCTTTTCCAAATTCCATTCTGCCCCAATAAATATAATCTTTAAAATTGAATTGTTGCTTTTTTCTCGTCTGTTGCACCACGGATGTAGGTCGTGAGAAAAGTAGTTCAGAATATATGTAGTACCTATAGAAGAATTCATTTCATTGCGTGGATGTCGATATTTTCCATTCACACTGCTAACAGAAAGATTGGCTAAAGGATTTCTCTTTTGCCTCAGTTGACTTGGCTTATCTTTAGATTTCTCAGGTTTAAGTTTAGTTCAGCTTTTGGTCCTTTTACTACGAGGTCCTTTCTCTGCCCTTCCCTTGTCTTCTATTTCCAATTCAATGCTACTCGCTGTGAAAGCCTTTTCTCCACAGTGCCGTGTCGGTATACCTGAATGGGGACATTATATTAAGGATATGTACGCTTTTGGTGAATAATATATCAAAGGAGAAAGTGTGTATATACAACATATGTAGGTTTCCATGTACCTAAGTAGTGGAACAGAATGTTACATTACAATACATTACCGTTATGTAGTGTGTACTACTCCATCCTTAAAGTTACATTGTAAATATCGGCAAGTACCTACAGATGTACATTACTATCTGTATATGTCATAGACTCAAAATACCTTAGGGTTCCATTTTTCTCTTGTTGGTTTTCAAAAAACCCCGATCAAGGTAATGTGGTGTCTTTTTGTTGTATATAATTTTCTCTTTTGATATTTCCAATAAACTAAGCCAGAAAACTAATGGCATAATATAAGCGTTCATATATTTATGAGAAGTTCCAGGGTTTATTTAGGCTACAGTATTCTTGTGCCTGATGAAATTGTGGGCCTACGATATTTCTTGTGTGTATTGTTGTACTTCTCTGTATATAAAGTTGTATATGGAAGTAGGTACTAAATATATATACTTTGTGTAAATAAGAGTTTTGTGCAGGTCTGTCGGTTGTAGTTTAGTTTTGGGTTATGCTAGGCCAAGTCAAACCAAGGAAAGGCAAGTGAAGGCAAACGAAGGATTTCGCAGGAAAGAAAAAGACGGAAGAGCGACCGCAAAAACTGATTCATGAATTGCGGATGTGCGGTCGTGAGCACAGAGAAAGCGGAATAAATTCATACAAATATTATAAACACGCATTCATACATTCTGAACGATCCCGTCAAAGGAATTTTTCTTGAGCTCCTTCCAGGCTCCTCCCTGTGACTCTGAACTTAAGTCTAGTCAAGTCAAGTCAGCCGTAAAAACTTTTAGCTCCTTTTAGCAATAGCCCTCTGTGGCTTCCCAATGACTTTACCCCACAAACATAAAACTAAAATGTATTTATTCTGTAAATATAATAGACTTTTCTCTACTTATGCATACCATAAAGGTACAAAGTAAGTACACGAGTAACAATACACCAAGAAACCATTACATCTAAAAGTTTTCACCATTTAAAAATATAACGGGTGAAACTCTTTGTGTATTTTTTCTATGTGTGTGTGTGAATTTAATGTGTGTACCGAATGCGAGTGTGTGTCGCGTGAATATTTAGAACGTACGACTACTCTTTATTTCTTAGCTAAATAAATTTAATGACTTTCTCTTATATTATATCTAAGTAAAGTACGGAGAAAGAAAGCAATGGCAATGGGATTTTATGTTATGTTATAGCTAAGTACATTTGTATATAGGTTCATCAGAGTAAAATATTATGTAACTAAAAGGGAACTCGTCCCAATTCTCCCTTTACTCTGTGTAAATAGTAAATGTGTTTTATTATATTCCAGACACGAATTTATTCTAAAGAGAAAAGGAAGGTTTTTTGACTATAAACATTATGGCATATGTACATAGAGTACAAGTGGCTATTTTCATTCTTTTTCCTTTAGCATGGCTTTGGCAATTGCGAGTTGAGTTGATGCAGAGTTGCTCTCTTACTACAGATAGGAGTGCTATTGCTACACAAATGTAACTCATCTCAATAGATAGACAAACATACATAAGAGAAAGTGGTATAGGTACCTATAGGGAATTTAGGTGAAAGTATGGTACGTATCTTTGAAAGTGTGAGAAAGTATATGATCAAGAGTTAAGTGTAAGCAGGGTATAGAGAGAGGACGATTCTGCAATTCAGAGAAAGTCCTCCGAGTGAAAGTCTAAAGTAGATGCCTTAGCTTCAGTGCGAGTGACTGAGTTTGAGTTACGTGCGTTTATAATGGAGCATAACCCACTACTGGTTTGCACTGCTTTGGTTTTTTGGTAAGTTTGACTTTACTTTAGTTGACTTACTGCTGAAAAGAGTGCAAGTAGTTCCTATAAGTCTCTAAGTACGTAGGGACATCCCATCTATACATTTAGATCTTCTTTTCTCTAAAGAGATAGCAGCGTATCAGTCGAAGAGAAAAAAGTAGAAAGTATAATATGGCGAATGGGAATGGCTCTCTTCAGTGCCCTTCACAGCATAAAAATCACACTTTTGCATATCCGCAAGCCCATTTTGAATGCTCTCACTTTTATTTTATTTTACTCTTTCTCCTCACTTTCTCTTTCTCTCCATACATTCTACTCTATTTGCTTTTCCCTAGCCTTTGGCTTAAGTTAGTTAGTATATACTATCTATCTACACTTATAATGCTTTTCTACTCGCACTTTCACTCCCACTCAGTCACGACATGATCATCTGCCCATTTTTCTACAGATACGCTACATACTTACAATAAGTACAACTAAACTAGATTCGCCTCTTATTCTTTCACGCATTTCCAAGCATGTATCTACAATATATGAACGTACATTACATTACGTACGTACGTATTTGTCGTTAGACCGGGCCAGACACGCTATTCACATACACACTCATACAATCACATCTGGTTTTGACTTTTTTCTTTCTCCTTTCCCAAATCCTATAGTCTATATGCATGGAGTGCAGGAGCTCTGTCAATATTTTTCAGAGAAAATTGGATTCTCAGCGAAAAATAGTTTTGTGGATATTTAATGACCCATGCTGGAGATCTTGTTACCCAACTGACTAAAATGGAACCACAGCACACCAGAAGAGATCACGAGCCGAGAAAATCTCATATTTAACTTATTGTAGTCCAATGTTTGCAACCAGATGGAAACTTTTCTTTCTTTTCACTTTCTAAAAGCTTTCTTCAAGACGAATCTCATTGTCAGTTTCCTGGTTTCCAAGCTCATGCTGTATCAATTTCAGTTTTCAAACTTTCTCTTCCAGAATCCATCACACATGTGTGCTAGTTGTTAGGATGGCTATAATATACATATTTTATTATTGTAATTAAAATATAATATGTAATAATAATTAATTGAATTCGACATGAAAAATACGATATAAAAATAGTAGACGGGAGCTAAAAACACATGACCATTATTCTAAGTCACAAAAATAGTAGCATTTTGCCACGTTTAGTGCCATACTCCACTTCATCGAATTTAATTTTATTATTCTAAATTATTTAATTGGATATCGCGAAGAGTCCTAATTTGGACTCATGAAATTGGCAAGATGTTGAACAGTAATTAAATTTCTCCAATTCTATAAATGATTTAACTTTGGGATTTATCAGCTCTGGATAAAATGCTGAAGGACTAAGGAAGAGAAAAGAATAACTTTAAAGCGTAATAGATCAATCAGGGAAACATACGGCACATATGTCTAGATTTGAAAATGTTGGTGTTGGCAAAATGCTATACGTGTATATTACACGGCAAGGCGCCTAACTTTAAAAGTAGTGAAAACGATAGTTATCGTGTAATGCATTTGAGTTGAGTTAGACAGAGACTTGGACTACAAGTGAAAATAGTACTGTGATTGTGATGACGATAAAGCCCAAAAAGCTTTTCTCATTCACTATTTATTGAATTTTTTTGTGATTGACTATACATGTATTTATCTGATAGTGTAGTGTACACAGTAAGTTAGCAAATACTTAGTAGTAACATTCCTGTGTGCTGTGCTTGTCCAGTTACATAGATTTTAGTGGGCGTAAGTGGGGAACTACATCAAGAAACGGAGAAAGCAGAGAAAGTACCTAATACCTACTCAACAAGACTACAGATATTAGTTATAGCTACTAAATAACGGAACAACAGAGAGAAGAGAACAGAATACACACACTGCCCTACTTTTTCGCTTTTCTAACTGACGCACTGGAGTATATAAATCAATTTGGGAGTTTGAAATGTTGACTAAGTGATACTGGTTCCTAAGATGTATTTCCTCTTTTCTCTGACTTTGCACTGATTCAAGTTGATAGGTTCTACGGCTCCACTGTCTAGTCTAACTCTATACATACAGCTTAAACTCCCTTTCTCCTACATAACTTTCCCTTCAGCATAACAGAACATTACATAACTGCATATACTACATATACTATACAATCTATTCTAAACTACATACATACAACTTACACTAAAATAAAGTCTAATCTTCAAACAGTATTTCTCTCAAGTTTCTCCAACAACCATTTCTTCTCCTACTACCTAAATACTCGACTAAGGGAAAAGAAATTGGTGAAAGAAGTCATTCAACTGTACATTCACGTCAGTCCTAGCAGGCAATAGATAATTTCATCACTGATCCTCACTATTTACTGGCGTGGCATGGCAGTAGTTACCATAATAAACCATTTAGTCTTCTTATCTTAAATGCGAAACCATTTTATGCCAGCCTGGAATTTTAATTAATTTTTTCACAACAATTTTAATTTCAAATAAATCATCGGGTGAAAACTCTTTGGCACTCTTTTAATTTAATTTCTACTTTATTATATGTACTGCACCATACACTCAATTTCTCACGACCTACTTTAGTATACTACTTAGGAGTCTAAAAAGCAACAACAACAATGCCACCACATACTACTTATATACAAGAATTTAAATTCTCCGTATATATCAACTTAGGTATATAGTGTGGAGAAATCTTACTATACAGCATTATTTAGAATCATAAACTTGGAAAGTTACCATTTTATTTCCTTTCTGAGTATTAATTACTTAAATATCCTGCGGCATAACTTAAGGTTAACAATCGTTGAAAATGTTACGACAAGATCATAATAAATAATGTAGTTATTCAGGATGCATAAGAACATTATGTGTGACCAAGTGTGTAATCGATCCAGGTTAACTGCCCTTTAGCTCAAAACAAAATTAAAAGCTGTTGTTTTGCGCTACGAGCCCGTGAAAAATATTTAATGGCCATGACTCCCATTTTCTACTTACATGCATAAGGTAAGAGCTAAGGGGAAATAAAGCCCAACTACAAAGCAGCGCAACAATAATGAGCTTTCCCTAATCCCCAACCAATATTCATGCATGCATGGATGTAAATGTAAATTGTAATCCAAGTAGCAGCTCTATAATTATATACTGTTGCATTTGTCGGCTTATTTAGTATAATACACACATAGGAAGTTGATCGCATGCATAATATTATTAAAAATAACTATACAATATGTGTGGTGCAGTGTGCAGTCCACAAAATCTCCTTGTAATCTAATCAAGAAAGCAAATTATGTGTGTGCATACATTAAATAGAGGGATAAGGATATGCAATGCACAAGGATCATGAATATATTTCATAAGAGAAGGAGACTATAGTACATTGCATTCGAGTTAAGGAAATGAGGAAGCTTAAGAAATAAACCATCTTATTAGTAAGAAGATATGAAATATTTGTTGGAGAAGAAAGTTGGGAGAAAGCATGCAGAAAGTTATGCAATATAAAATGTTATATGGCAACTATTTACACTGCTATCTTAACAGTTAGTGGCAATAAGGAGTCAAATCTCTACTATGGCTATGATGAAAGTTATTTAAGAAAAGGAGCAGCTATGTAATGTTACACAAACTCCTTCCTTTATTCTTTAGAAGTGATCCCATTTCGTTGTCGGAAGGCAAATTATCCATTTTCCTTCTCTCGGCTCCCCATATCTTTCCTTATTAACAATTCACTGATATAGTACATTAAGTCATATACTTATTAGTCTTAGTTGCGTTTGTCACGCATGTAATTCAAACAAATGTAGACTTATAATCGTTCTTTTCTACATATACGTACATACCATGCACACATTAGCCTGCTTACGTTAGTCTTAACTGTATTATTAGATAAAACAAAGGATTTCATACTTACACTTATACTTACAGTCATGCCAAGCCAGTAAGTTTAAGGTTACGTTCTTCTTCTTCCTCTACTATATGTAAAGGAGAACATTAGACTTCACATAACTCTGCTAGATATTATTTCCACAAAGTGTTATTATCCTAACTACACATAAGTAGATGTTGTGCCAAGCCAACTTTTATATATCAGGCTTAACTTACGCAACTTTAGTTGCTTTTAAAAGCAAAGAGAGAGCATTGTACTCTGAACTACGTACATAACGTAACATTATCGTTTCATAATTATGCCAATCTTTATTATTACTATTATGAGCTGCCTAATGCAAAGAATCCTATTGCCGAGCTAATTAAACACCATATTACAATCATACATTGTGCTTTATAGCTTTCCAAATGATATATTATAGCTCTTATTACTATTTCACAACGACTTCTACTGCTACTTATTACTTTATTAACGTTTTTCACCGGTATGCTACATAACACATATGGCTGGAACCCTAAAATAATAAGTTTTCTTTTCCCATTGCCTTTGGCTTCATTGCAGTTCCCTCCCTTTTAGAAAATTATATAGCCAGTTTATTTTTAATGGTAGTTTCGTGTTGAAAATATAATTGGATTCCCTTCCCAATTAATTAACAGTTTAGATTTTATTTAGGTAGGATCGATTTTGTATTTCTTTCCTTGTGACTTATAACACAAGTTTGGAGGCAGAAGTAAAAAAATGTGCAAATTTTTGTATTCAAGTTAAAACAATACAAGTTAGACTTGATGAATCTGTAAAAGTTATAAATTACACTTGTTTGACTTTGACATTGCTTCTATGACGTAGGTATTATGTAAGTTTAACAATAGTTGACACTTTACACGAGAAATGCACACAATATGCTTGTAAGGGATCGTGTACAAAAGACGTCTGTCATTTTTCGCCCTTTTTGACCCCCCTCCCCCCCTTTGGTCTGCAAACGTCTGTTTTGCTATACCCCCTCCCCCATAAAGACGTCTGCATTACAGACAAAAACAATTATATTGTTAAAAATTAATATACCGTATTTTACGAAATAGTCTCCCTGGGGAATTATTATTTCAAGCCTATTAGTAAAGCCAAAAAAATGCACATGGGGAATTATTTTGACATGGGGAATTGTGGTTTAAATCGCAAAATTTTAATTTCGTCAACATAGAAATAGCAAAATAATACATTTATAGCAAATAGTATATCAAAATCAAATCATAAGCAGCACTTGCGTCACAATTTCTTTAATACACTGATCCATACTATTCAACATGGGGCACTATTTTGTCCGTGGCGAATTGAGGTTGGAAGTCCCGATTTTTTTTACCAAAACATGCAATAATCCCCCAATGGGGAACTAATTGGCCGTTGGAAACTATTTCGTAAATTACGGTATTTTATTTGTTTATCTTGCCATTTTATATTAGTCATATTTGAGTCACAAATATTACAAATAACAGATACATCCTGGGAGCTGATTATATTTGCAATTTAAAGCACGGAGCGCTTAATTTTTGGCGTTTTCAGGGGAATTAAAATATACATATATGCAACACAATCGCGCGGAGAGCAAAAATTTTTGCCATTTTTTGTTAGTTTTTGCCCAATTTTACAGTAGGAGCGTTGGCTGATTTTGGCTAGATTTTTGGCGTTTTCATGGCGATTTAAAGACTTAAAAAGATACATATTTAACGCAATCGCGCGTAGCGCGAAAATTTTTGGCATTTTTTAAATTTTTTCCCATAATATCGTCCGGTCTTGGACTAAGACGTCTGTTTTCCCAGACCCCCTCCCCCCTCCCCATCCTAAAACATCTGATTTTGCTTACCCCCTCCCTCCCCCAAATCGCAGACGTCTTTTGTACATGATCCCTAATGTCTTGTAAACTTTTAAAGCACACAATCTTCACCTCAGGAAATGGAATGTTTGCACGTTATGGTTTGAAGTTTGGGTTTCTTTAGAATTTACATTGCATTGCGGGAGGGAGACATTTACATACTTCTCCACACGCAGACATGCATACATGTTTACCGTTTATATTAACCTATTATGCTAAATCAGAGGCATAATCCTTTTGCATGCAGTTTTTAAAATAGTCATAATATTTTAATAAATAAATTCCAAATATTTGCTGGAATGTTGTGAGAAGGGGTTTAGTAAGTAGAGCATGGAGGATTTCGCTCTCTCAACATCACAGTCAGTGAATTATTCCTCAGTTTGGCGTGGCCTTCCTATTTATTTCATAGATGGTCATCGGAATTGGAGCTGTTTAATGGGATTCAGTTTGACGGGGCTGGACTGGACAAGCAAGAGTTTTATTCAACATTCAAGCCAACAAACCGTGTGCTATGGAAAATGGAAAGTGCTTACATCAAGACCAGTTAATGTCAACTTCGCATCAGGAAACCAAAAAACGGCGAAGTCGAAAATAGGTTACCCAATATTTCTGACCAAATATTAATACTGATGAATCTTCAATCAGTTATAATAAAATAATTGTATTTAGTACATATAAATAACCAAAAATTCTCAACAGCTGCAAAAAGTTTCCCAGAAGAAGACCCAGAGGCTGATTTTTCTAAAATTTGTACATTATACTTATACCGACTATTAAAAATTTATAAATTTTAAAACTATAATTTTTTGCTACTGGGGGAAATAGTCATACCAAAATATTTGGCAACATAGTCTTTCTTAAATGAAAACGTGCTATGACCTTTTTTAGCTAGCAAGAAAAAAGGCAGAGTCAGCAACTAAAGTCAGCGTTGCTACTTACC
>JAQFYC010006848.1:0-11475 GCA_034694165.1 Tomocerus mixtus
TTATATAGACAGTAGACACGTATTTATGAAGTATTATGTATAGTTAGGTGCTTACTGTTTCGCAATATTATTATCACCGAGCTAACTCGACTCTAATATATCTCTCTCTTTGTCTTTATAGCCAGTCTGAGCCATTTAGTCATTGAGTTACCCGTGGAATATTAATGAGCAGGTCTTCGAATGTAAATTGGAGTGATGTGACGCAAGTGTGTTGTTTTATACTATGTGTGGTGATTTAAAAACTAATTTGTTTTGCATAGTGTAGAAAGACAACTAGGAAAGATAAGGCTCATTATTATTATTACATAGTAGGCTTGAATCTTTATGCAGAATAATGGCATAGCATGGCACATCACATACTTATAGAATGCTACAGACATAAAAGATGTATAGAACATTCAGCGAAACAAAGATGAGTTGAACTGTTGAGGAAAATGAAGTGCATTGCATTCCATTTGCCTTTAAGCTCGGGATTATCTCTTTTGAATGTTGAAAGAACTGTCTGAGAACATGTTCTGCCGCTCTGTCTATATAATCTAATGCAATCGAAAATCCAATGAGAAGAATTGCTCGTGATATGAGGATGACAATGAGCCTTTGCAAATGGAATGCACACGTATTGTGATGTGATGTGCTTTTAGTTGGGATCTGTTAGGCTTAGGTTGTTATAATTTTGTTATATTTTATTTTATAGTCATAAATGTCTTGTATAGATTGAATATAGATTATATTGGGGAGGGTAAGTAAAGTAAAGTACATAAGGTACCTAAAATATTCTGTATTAGTTTGTGCATAGCTATAGGACACAATAATAAGCTGAAACAGTCATTTAAAGTCTGAAGGTTATGTATGTACTACGCACGTCTATTTTGATGCTCCTTTGATTTGTGGTCAAGGTGAGTTAAGGCCATTCATGCAATATGATTGGAAAAACTACATAGCTAAACTTTAGCAAGAAATACCTGCTTTTGATCAGTAGCTGGCGATTTGTGTTAGGTACTTGTGTATTAGGTACGTAAACGTAATGTATTTATATGGGAACACTACAAAAACAACTTGTACAATATGTTTTATGAATAATGGCTTAAAGGTAAATGCATACGTAGTCTGTTAGGTATGTATAGTGGGCATATTAAGTAGATGATGAGTTCTATTCTATAGAAGTCTCTTCTGTTGTGTGTTCAATTTTAACATTGTACTGTGACTGAGTTGAAAAAGTTTTCTTTGCAAGGTGAATTAGGTATTTTTGAAAAAATTGTACTGTATAGAATTGTATCTATTGTAAGATAAGTACACAACACAGAAGACAAGGAAAGTAGCGATGTTGGCCAAGTTTGCATATGCAGTAAAGTAAGGTACATAACTTACGTTTACTCTTATGGATTATTAAGGTTACGCAAATTTGTATTGTATTTACTATGTGTGCATTGTATGGAACTACATTCCATTCATTGTTGTCAGCAAACATGGCACAATCACGACACACTACCTAAATTCCTTTCCTTACTATAGGTGTAGTATTTATGGACTTTCCTTATGAGAGGCATTTATTTATACAATATTCTTCGTATTCTCTTTATCCGCTTTTATTTATTGTGTTCGCAATAAATTCGAAGAACTCAGCAAATGAAAGTTTGTGGGCAGAAATAAATCGGCAGATATATAAGGTACTTATTTTGTGGTACAGTATGTGCACTAAGTATTCAAAATACCACTAGGACACACATATAGGATTAGAATAGAGAAATATTGATGATGACAGTTGCTGATAAGGAATTGCAATATGCCTATGCAATTGTTAAGTTATATTATGTTATGTTATGCCTGCTTAAGGCTATCATGTGTATAAAAATCATAGTTTTAGAGATGCAGACATGTATTATGTGGAAGAACTCATTTATTATGCTTAGGTAACTTACTACGGAGCAATAACTAACAATATACAAATATACATAGGGACACAGGTCCAAGATGCAACGTGAATGTGCATTGTAGCGTGAATTCCGATAAAAATCTAAAAGACGGAGGATTGAGGATGAGAGTGATGTGATTTGTTGCTTATTGTGTTTGTATTTATATTGCAGATATCGCGAGATGCTAGACACGTACCTCCAAGCTCCTCCATGGTACAGGCAACATATGGGTACAACGGATTTGGACGAAATCTGCCCTGTGGTCTACCAAGTACTTCCGCCAGAGAAGAGCTCGAGTATTTATGGAACTACGACTTCAAAAAAACTCTCGGCTGAGAGACAACATGACAACTACAAGCCAATATTGCCTCACCAGATTTTCGCCAAAGCGGTAAGCTAAACTTAAGCTAAGGCAAACACGGGCTACTGTTGTATTCTATTCTTTAGTATAGGAATGGCATTGAATTTTCCACATTCTCCTCTGTCCATCCGTTTTTTGAGCCAAGACAAGGAAAGTCTTCCTTTGAGATTTTTTCTTTGTCCTCTTCTCTTGTTGCGTTATGTTATGTTATTTTGTGTTACTTACTTTGCTTAGCAGTAGAGTAGTCTCTAGAAGGACAAGTTAAAGTTAAGTTAAGAGTGGTATACATATATATAGTAGAAGTCTCCCCTTAGGTTAGTTTGTAGATAAGGATAAGAGAAGAGAGGACACAAAAAGGATACTCACTGGTTTCTAGTTTGGTTTAAGCTTGTTGTATTGAATGAAAGAAATTTTTAAGAGCTGCTTCTGATTATCTGTTTCTTTAGCTCGGACTCTTCCCTCTCATTCCTTGTTTAGTTTAAGACTGCTAAAGTAAAGACTGAGAGATGGACATGCCATGCCATGCCAGTATGAAATTCTTTTGTGGACTGGACTGGACATACTTGTACATGGAGGACGGGGTTTATTCATGCATTTATACGGACAACAGACAGAATCTCTTCCTTAAGCTTATTTTATTGGAAGTGTTTGTGTTTGAGTCCTTCTTGTCCACTCTACTCGCTAAATCTTTGAATTTTTGGTTCTTCGGTATTATAATAGTAAGTAACCGGTTGGTTACTGTATGATGGTTGAGAGTTTTGCTCCTTTCAACAAGCTTCGAGTCAAGTGGAAGAGAATTGAAGTCGTGCAAAGCAATCGTAGTTGGGAACCATCACGTGTATCTGAGTTTCCTTGTCATGAAAAATTCATGAGACGGCGGTATCTTCTATTATCTATCTTCCATACCTTAACTACAGTACACTACTGCCTTTAGCTTTAACATGTATCTGTACATTAACATAGTAGTATTTGTATGTTGGTTTAACTTTATATTGGATTTTAGTTTGAATCTTCATCTATAGGTATTTTACGTACCTGTACAGAAATCACAATTACTTTATCCCGATTATGTTGTGATTTGTGTCTAGCCAAGCCACTTTGGTTGTTGAGAAGAATTAACTTTTTGGTGAATTTGAGTCTTAATAAGAAGATGGTAGATTTTTGGTCACTGTCACAAACCTGACAGAATCAGTACAAAATAATTGTAATAAATTGTATGTAAGGCAAGGGTGGGCGCAACATTTTTATTCAATCTTCTCTAGTCCAGTCCTGGCCTGGTCTTGATTTTAATAATCATAAAATGAAGTATGCATGTACATACCATGACATTGCTTGCCTTGCCTACTTTACTTATTACTACTTTCATTAAATAGGTATCTTAGGTGTGTTTTAGATTCTTTGCAAACACTATGCATATAAAATGCGTATTACTTTACTTAGGGATCATAAATAAGAATAGTTATAAATCAGGCTTGTTCTCTTGTGTGTATAAATGTACTGCATGGATTACGGATGTAATGGAGAATGTAAAATGTAAATATGAATGTGAGTCTGAGTGAATGGATGGATGGATGCTAGGAACTTGGTTGGGGCTCCAAGTAAAGAAAAAGAAACAGATTTCATTTATGGAAATGGAAGTAGTGAACTAAAGAGAAGGACTAAACCTAAACCTTAACTACCTAGGTATTTATACCTTGTCTGCATATTTAGCTATCTATGTATATTTATAAAGAATAGGATTGAATGAGGATCCTCCTATTATTTGTAGATTGCTAAGGTATGCATCTGTAGATATTCATGCAATGCAATTCATCTGACTTTGAATTGGTGTGTGTACACATCACATAGCATGCACACCTTCGTATACTAGTTAATACTACGTAGTAGTAGATAGAATAGAGATGTGTTTAAATAAGATGATAGTTTATTTTTGAGGATCCTGTATTCTGAGGTGCATTTGTGTGAAGTGAACTGAAGGAGTGGCTCATCGAGGCACGACCATCAACATCAAGCCAAGACGGCTGGGCTGCTAGACTAGAGACGAAAACCTAAGAAGCAATTCCATGTGGCTAAGAATTTATAAACATACCTTCCTTCCTACGTGCATATAAGATTGTATAAGCTAATATAATAAGAATGAGTTAAAGTTTATGTAGTTAAACCCTATCTGTATGCATATAAAGGTTGAAATGAGAATTTTCCTGATAATATATGCATGTTATGTTGTCTCGTCTGTATGCTCGATGTTTGCGAGTATAAATGAGGATGGCTGTTAGTGTAGCGTATGTATAAAGATTTTTAACTCTTTCTACGAAGAGGATTCCTAGGTAAGTTGCTTAGATATGTAGTGTAGTGTAAGTGTAAGTGTACCTAATGGATATAAAATGGATGCTGAGATATATATTTATGTAGGTAATGTATTTTGGAGTGTCTCTCTTAGTTTGTGGATTTGAAATGTAGCCGATGATGATGATATGGGAGTTGAAGTTGGAATAGAGTTTGGCTGGTATGTTATATGCTACGCAATTCTCAAAACTGAAACGATTCGTCTAGCATGTAGTGTAATATATTATGTTTACTTATATCCTGGTAGGGAGGTATATAATATGTTTGCAGTTTTTACTTTGCGTAAATTATGATGATTTATGAGTGTAGATTGGTGGAAGAGACATGACTACTAAGTATAGCTAAGTAAATAGTAGTAGTGTATTTTATGTAAAGTATAGTGTGTCAATTGATATTAGGTTTTCTTTCGGCTAGAGTAAAAGTGAAATTACTGGGAGCATTAGCATAATAAAGTTGACGGAAAGAAACGGAGTTGAGTGAGGAGAGGGTGTGTACTGTGTAATAAGATGAAGAATTATTATGGGGATATAAATGTAAATAATATTTTTGATTGGATTGAATTTAGAGTGAAGATGACATGTCCCGGGCATTCTGGTTGGAAGGAGAAGCAGGAAGTGGGAAAACTTTGCTTTCACTGAAGCTGGTACAAGAGTGGGTGGCTTATCATTCATATAGCTACACGAGCACACCGCTGAACACACGACTGGGCGAATTTCAGATTTTATTCTACGTTCCACTTCGAGAAGTGCGTGGCTCTTTAAGTCGCTTCCTGATGCGGGAACTCATTCCGAAAAGATCCATCCTTTCGCGAATGAAGCCGGCAAATGTATGGAAATGTTTGAACCTGCTGGGGAATTCTATGCTGTTGCTCCTGGATGGATTAGACGATGTCACTGATGAAGATCTCCTGAAAGAGATCCAGGACGTTTTGAATGGGCAGATGTTTCCGCAGTCAATGGTTCTGGTCACATCAACCTCCGGGCTGGTTAATAACGGTGAGAAATTGTCCCCGCTGAGCACGCGGAGCGGACCGGTGAGGAAATATTTAGTAAGCGGGATGGATTGGACCCAAATTCAATGCTCCATCCGGAGATACTTTACCGGGAGGAAATTCGGGAATGAAACGCGAATGGCAGAGATCCTATCGGATCGCCATGATTTATGTGCCTTGGCCTCCAACCCTTTTATGTGTCTTTTGTTGTGCTCCGTATTTGAGGAAGTGGGAGACGTGCCTTGCTCCAATGCCGAATTCTACTCCTGCCTAATCCGCTCACTCATCTACCAAAATGGACTGATAAAAGTTGACACAAGTAGTTCATGCAAAGACAATTCTATTCCAGCAAAGTACCAGAAAGTGCTGGAGGATTTCGGGAAATTGGCTCTCCTCAAATTGAGCGAGAGACGCGTTCACTACACGGAGTCTGAGGTGTTGGACTATTGTCAAAATATGGAGATCGTCAAGTGTGGCATTTTGTCCAAGGGGAAAGGATTCTTTCGAAAGAGTGCTAGTTGTAAAAAGTCGTCGGCCTACCCTTTGACGATCCTACATCCGTCGCTTAACTGTTTTTTGGCTGCTTATTACCTCGCAACAACCGTCAATTATCCAGCCATTCTCCGACGTGAGCTGGAGCTCCTGCCTGGGATTCAACTCCTACAAGAATCTCAAGTGCGGAACACTTCCACAGTTTACATCGTGATTCAGCATTTGATGGAACTCCTCCAAAAGAAATCCGCCTCAGTTTTTGCCACGATGAATTTATTAGATATCTCTCTGAATTATCTCCTGGCACTACTCCGTGCTGCAGGCTTCTACGAGTCTAATTTAAGTGCTGTTTGTTCCATCATGAAATCACTCAAACATGTGTCCATCAATGTGGGTTCCGAATGGGTCTCCGAGTGGAAACAGGTCATCACAAGTGTGCATTGCCCTTTTGAGAGTGCCGAGGTGGTGATTAAACCCGGCTACTCCCTGTCCAGAATTATTGAGGGTCTCTGTCTTAATGAGAGCATAAACTCAGTCAAGTTCTCCAGTGTGCCAGGTCAGGACTGGAGTGGGGTCGAAGTAAACCTGATTTGTGGCCAGTTACTCAAGCTTTTAAGTGAGAAGAAACTCAAGTGTCTAGAGATTTCCATGACATGCTTGGAAGATAAGGAGCACTCCCGGTTCCAAGCTGTTGTAGACGCTCTCTGTTATGTTTTGTCCAATAAGATTCCCCTCAAAAAGTTGGTTCTCGATATGGACCTAACCTCCTCCCAAGTTCTCCAGCTAGTCTCCTACATAAAGAGTCATGAGCCTCTTGAAGTTCTGCATGTTCCTCACCTCGGCTGCGGTCCTGAGGGATTCCGTGCTATTGCCGATCTCCTCCGTGATAAACCATTCCTTTCACTGAGTCTTGCCGGGACGTGGCGCTCCACCAACTCAGACGAAGATATGGACATTGTAGTGGAACCTTTGCCTTTACTCGGTTCATATCCCGTTGTCGGTCTTCCAGGAATGTGTAGTTTGTCCAAAATAGGTTCCACTAATGGAATCATGGGTGGAGGAGGTCCGTCTTTCAGCTCCCTGCCTCGAGGTCCTTTCAACGGGAGCATAAAGTCACCTTCCGTCAGAAGAAAACGAAATGCCCATTTGACGGAAAACGACAAAAGAAATTCTGACTCGGTTCTCTTCCAAAGAAATTTCCTACCTCTTCCCATTTGTGACAAGGAGAACCATGAAGTGGACGGATTCCACGGTATTTTTTCCGTCCTTCGACTCAAAGACACTCATTGCAATCTCCGCAGTCTCAATCTGTCCAAATGTGTCATGAACTGGGAAGATGTCATCTGCTTGGGAGAGACTATAAGGAAAACTAATTGCTTGGATTCTCTGAGGATGGAAGGAATGAAATTGTGTGATGTGCTCCCCGTTCTCCTCGGACTTCAGGAGAACACTTCACTCAAAATGCTAGACTTGTCTTCTCCGCATGTGGTCATTGGTGATGATGCTCTACAACTTGCTGCTCACAGTTTGGCCAAGAATCATACATTACGGTTACTCTCCATCCAGGGCTGGACGCTTTATATCGAGGTGAGTCTTCTTCTTCTCAAGATCTACTTCTACTACTTGTCTTGTCAGCCTGAGTTATCAATCCTTTCCTCAGTTCAACTCAACCCACTCTTCTTATTTACAATCTAGCTTTACTAAAAGATAGTTGATAGTTACGAGCTTAGTGGCTTACTGACGTTGATGTTCATGTTGACCTACATCCGCCCGCTCCTTCTCCTTCTTCCTCCACTCTTACGTACAATACTAAAGTAACTAACTCAACTGAACAGAAAACAGAACTGACTCTACTGGAGGGAGATCAACTCTCAGTCCTTTCCTTATCGTTCACTTTCATGCCTATAGCAGGCGGATGTCCTACTAAAATCTATTGTTGAATGAATATCTCTTTTTCTGTTTCTTCCCATTCATTGTACTTATCTCCTATCTCACCGACTTGCTTGTCTACAAACTTTAGTCTATGTATATCTATACTACTAAGCACAACTAATCGCTCTGCTTCTGCTCTGCATTCCTTCAGCATGGACTTTCACTTGAACATTTACGTTTCTGTCCAAAATAGCTAGAATCAAGCGATATGCACCTCATACCGGTTCCACTATGTATAAAGTTGATCTAATGCTCTTGTGCAATACTGTATTAAGTTAGTAGACCATAACAGATACCTGTAATGTAATTGTAATACTTATAGTAAGTAGGCATAGAAAGAGTAATAAATATCAAAATACTTTACGCATCCAATCCACTGTGTAATATACTAGTGCAGGAGTTTGCTTAAGCATTTTATAGATGGTTTCGCTCAGTGACAAGACTTTAGTTAGCTTCCTAACTTGTTAACATCCTCTACTAAAACTAATAACAATGTTGTAGGTAAGCCAACGCCAAGCCAAGCCAGTCGGTAGAGTTGAATTGAAACTCAGCCAAAATCTGCTCTGGTTTTATTCACTCACGTCGAACGTGCATCACATAATCTTATCAGCCCATATCTTTCATTTTCATGACTATGTGAGAAATTCTTTTTCTTCTCCGTCTCTCCTCTCTGGGTTAGTTTTAGCTGGGCTCTAGGCTTTCAACCTTTTTCTTAGTCACTTAACAATAACTAACGTACTCATGTATGAGATTGTTCTATCATCATCTTCTTCATCTTACTCATGTTTCCTTCAAACCTTTTTCTTCCCTTTCATTGAGTTTCACCGTAAACGTGCGACCGGAGCAGATTCTATTGCGATTGTGAGACTAAACTAAACTAAATAGAGAATGCACACAAATGTAGATTCAGACCTGTGTACTGTATACCTGCATGATTTATCCAGCTGGATTGGATAGCTTTATTACATTGTATTGTATGCATAACTATCTATTTACAAAATAATGGTATTCAAATGATTTAGATGCTATAATATCGTGTAACTATCTGCAACTACATTCTTACATACCACACGGTAGTTGGTTGTGCATGAAATACCTACACAAGACCAATTTAGGCAGTAATAACGTAAAGGAATGTTACCACAATGAATTTAGATGTATATTTTACTGTTTGCCTTGTAGTTTTCGTAGTTTATGTACTATAATCAGGTAGTAACAATAAATAAGGAGTGAATACATTACTACAGACAAGGAAGATTCGCTATTGTTGCTGAATAGTTCAGTTCATTAGTGCGTATGCATATATTACAAGTGAAGCTGTTAAAAATATATAAATCTAGGAAGAATTTATGTTCCCGTAGATCAGCTACAGCTGCTCGTGTTCATATTGTTATATAGGTATGTAGTAATAGTGATTGTAAATAGTAAATTGCCGTGTATCTGTAATAACGATATAAAACTCGTGTTTCGTGTGCATGTATGTGTTACGAGTACGAATTACGTACTTACTTGTTTCAAAGTATATCATGGGTAGAGGTAGAGTTATCTAAGTGGAGAAATTATATTTTATGTTAGTCATGTTTTTAGCAGCTAATGGGTTTGTGTGGGAGTAAAAGAAGTAGAAATAGGAAGATACCTTACATTATGTAGTAACAACTTGACTTATTAGATTGCTGAGTTAGATTTCATTATTGCTATTACATTACATAAGCGTCGAGCCGTAAAATAGATACATACCTACATACTAGAACTACCTACTACTTACCTTCTTGTGTACATCATATCGCATCGTATCTCTTTCTTGGAGAATTAACTTTCATGTATGTGCATTGAACAAAGTTGTATCTTTAATCTAGATAAGAGTGTAGGACAGGAAAGCAAAGCGTTCGTTTAGTTTCTCTTGTGGCATGGCAAAGGTTCTGGTGCCTCAGTAGGTTACATAAAATAGCATTGCCTGAGTGATATGATGCGACGAAGAGTGAAGAGAAGGAGGAGGCAGGAGGTATATTATATAAAGTGTGTTATTATTCCATGCTCGGGTCATGTTCTGCTGGTGAAGGAGAAGATTGGTATATTTACTATATAGACTTGTATAAGTCATTGCATTACAGATAGGTTAAGTTAGGACCTACAGCCTACAAGGAAAGAGAACACTCTCTTCGTCTTGATTACACCATTCATTTGCTACGACCGTGTTCAATTCCATCGGTCGGTTGTAAGTCTTGTCGACTACAACTACACTACGATCATCTTGTCCGTGTCTGCAGGAGTTCCTCCGAATTCATTTGTGAACGAAAGGAAAACTAGTGTGACTGTGAAACTTGAATACTTGAATGTTGAATAGAACAATGAATGTATTCTCAGGTCAGGTAGTGTAGTAGTAGAATTCTATGTATTTCTTTAGCAAAACAGGAAACGATACCATTTTTCATCCATAAGAGAACAGTTTACAGACTTTATTCGTGTTTTGTAAATAAGTACTGATATAACAAGCATTGTATAGATGCTATTAGTAGTTCTATCTCTAACTGACTGGAAATGACAAAGAATGCTATCAACAATGCATAAATTCAATCCAGAAGAATAGAATTCTGTGTTAAAATTGTCCTTATGATTCTGTGGCTGGATCTGGTGCTGGTCTAAGATATCTCCAGATTGCTAGGAGTTGGAGTGGATCTCATTCATGTGATCATGTTCATGTTTTGGTGACCGTATAGCTTTAGCTCATTGAAATGCGAGTTGAGTGCTCGCCTTTTCTCAACCTCATTGCTTTTTGGACGTTCATTCCTGTTTGTATGGACTAGTCATCCTTTGGTTATGTCTTATGTCCACATGAGTTCGAATGAGTGTTTAAAGTTCTCTGTAAGTACTTACAATATATATACAATGTGTAGATATAGATTCAGGGAAGATATAGAGTGCATATATTTAGTATAGCCTTTTTATTTACTGGAGTGTAAAGACTCTTTCTATATTGTTGAGTGTAAGACGACGAGTTTTCTCAAGCCAAGTGCGTTTATACCTATTTGAAAAGGGATTGCTTTGGTTTGAGGATTGATTGTGAACACATCCGTAGAACTATGTTATGTATGTAGTGTAGTATGTACTCTACTACTTTACCAACAAAGCAAAAGCAAAGCAATGCTTTCCAAAAAAGGAAAGATAACCTATTACCTGTTGTAACATTATTACGACATTGAATCATAGAGACTTGTGGCTTTGATTTGGCTGGCTTGGCTCTTGTTTGACTTGACTTGCTTAGCTTTCGTTTTGTCCATCTCATCTCCGTTTGCTCGGACTTGTTTCGGCTACTTCTCCTTTACTACATACTTGGTATGGTCTGGAGTCTGGCTCTAGCCGGGTTGGATTCTTTAGATGCATTGCATTACATTGCGTTGAATTGCACTGCTTTTATTTTTGTGTTGCTTACAAGCGCCTTG